>OZ012618.1:2270727-2559330 GCA_963942555.1 Aleiodes leptofemur | reverse complement strand
TCAGTATCTCACAAACTTTGAGCTCCAAGTTTTAATTTATTATGTTCATAGGTCTGTGATGGAAAATTCCTCTGTTTAATTTTGTATTAACAAATTGGATTTGATTTTGGGGTATTATTCCAGAGTACGGTTGATAAAACAGGAAAAAATGAGGATTTGTAGGTTAGTTTTCAATTAATCGCTGTTAATTCGGGGAAAATGTGCTTCAATTTACCCGAAAAAAGTGATTAAACTATTCGAAAGTCATATCTTCAGGTTGTGAATATAATTCTTTTTTGTTTCTCGAATTTTTTTTACATTACTAATCTCGTCGAGAATTGGAGAAAATCATTTTGCTGAATCTATTATCTTCCAGAATTTCTCCCGGAAAGGCACCTTTATAAAAAAATCGGAAAAAATTCACCAACAATGGAGACATGCCAGAGCATCACTTCAAATTTTTTCAGATTTTTTCATCAAGCCCTTTGCTTGGAAAAAAAATCCTTACATATTATTTAAAAATTTCTCTTTATTAAATTCATTTTTGCCCAGAATTTTTTTCAAGAGACAAGTTCTTCCAGGAAAAATCTGAAAAAAATCGACAAAAATGCAGACATATGGGGGGCATTATCTCAATTTTTTCCAGATTTTTCTTCATCACATGCATGAGACAGAGAGAGAGAGAGGCAAATAGTTACGACTACCTTCTAATTAAAATTTCTCAATAACTATACGGTGAATTGAATATTTTTTTCTTCTATTATTTAGTTAAAATGCTGTTCTCTTCGCCAATTGTTTTTAAATAATGGCTCGACTGTGTGGTTTTTTAGTAATTTCGTTATTTCCGTCCGATTTAGGGCGTTTCATCCCCTCCACCGGTATTTTCAGTAACTTTGATAATTCATATCTCATAAACTAGACGGACAAAATTTATGAAAAAATTCAGAAAAATTAAAAAAAATATAATCTTTGATATGGCATCAAAAAAAATAAAGGGTTAACTGGACTCGAGTTTGCTGGGATACAACCTTAACTCAATGATGAAGGAGGGGGGGGGGGGGGGGGGGGAGGTGAGCCACTTTTTTTAGGCAAACCCAAACAAAAAACGAATGAAAAAAATTGAGATTTCGATTTTTTTTCATGAAGTTTTGATTTAGGATTTTTTTTTTAGAGAAGGCTTCAAGAAAAAAATCTGAAAAAATTTGGAAAGATGTTCTAGTATACCTATATTATTGTCTAATTTTTTCATTTTTTTCCTCAAAGTCCTTCACTTAAAAAAAAAATCTTAGATATTAATGTTTTAGAACTCGATAACCAAAAGGTAAAAAAATTATAAAAAAGGTTTTCTTTAAATTCGAATGTAATGATCTGCAGAATATGATCGTGTTATTCTCGCAAACTCTAGTTTCCCAAGTGTGCCTAGAGTTTAGAGCATCAGTATTTCTCCAAGTTCTAGTTACTCACAGTTTCTCTACCAAACGGCGAATCGAAACTCGCATCAATAAGGGATAGGACCAAGTACTTTGAAGTTAACTTGTTCCTGGTTAAGGCTATCTCTAATCGTGCAGATAAATTGCATCATCGATACTTCATTTTCACGTGAAAATAGTGTTTGATCGAACGAATGATTATTAAAATCAGAGAATTTTCAAAAAATTACAAATTCAATGCTCATTTATTTTTTCCTGAAATATATCTCGATAAAATAATGGAGATAAGCCTTTTTTGTTCTAATTCCTTTTTTATAACTCTTGAAATTCTCTTCAAAAAACAAGAATTTGAAGAAAAAGCAGTTAAATCAAAAAAAAATCCCAAAATGAATATTTTCAATTATATCTATATATATATATATCATTAATTATCAATAAAATTTAAAACGCATCAAGTGGAAATATATATATGTATATATATACAATAAACTCAAATAATATAATTAAATTCCCCATCCCTAATGCTTCAATTGAAAAAAAAAAAAAAAAAAAAAATTTAAACAATACACAATCCCAATAAATAAACAAAACCGATAAATCGGTGATTGAAGTGGTTGTACAGCAACTGTTTTTACATTATAATAGGCGTGGGAATACGATACGTGGGTCACTAACTATTGGGCGAGGGGGTGATTGGGGGGCAGGGGGGGGGGGGGGGGGGAGATCATGATGCTGTGGTGGAGGGGGGAATTTACTGTGCAACGAGGAATGTGTGCTTTGCACTCGAAAGTTGCTTACTCAACGAGCTCACGTTTGAAAAAAAAAATTTAAAAAAAAACAAAAACAAATGAAAAATACGAAGACAACGTACATTATTTTGTAATTCTGTCTCTCTTTGACCTCTATATATATATATATATATGTATATATATATAGTTGGAGGGATGTGTAGATCGTGTGTAGGTGAAATTGTGTACATACTGGTGAGGTTTGTGATCCTAGCCACAGTGTTGATGAGGATGGAACGCTGGGTCAATAGTGTGGACACACACTGTCATGCAAAATTATGTATTGATTTTATGTGCATTTCATTAGAATATTAATGTTGTTTTTTTAATTTGTTTGCTCGACAAGTTTGGTGATCATGTTTTTTATTTGAGGGATACAGGATTATTTGAGGTAGTATCCTGGAAAACTCGAGGGATTATATTTTTTTACATTTTTCTGAATTTTTTCATAATTTTTGTCTGACTAGTTTATGAGATATGAATTATGAAATTTACTGAAAATACAGGTGGTGGGGATGAAACGCCCTAAATCGGACGGAAATAACGAAATTACTAAAAAACCACACAGCTGAGCCATTATTTAAAAACAATTGGCGAAGAGAACAGCATTTTAACTAAATAATAGAAGAAAAAAATATTCAATTCACCGTATAGTTATTGAGAAATTTTAATTAGAAGGTAGTCGTAACTATTTGCCTCTCTCTCTGTCTCATGCATGTGATAGGAGATTGATGTGAAAAAAATTCGAGAAAAAAAAATTATATTCACAAGCTGAAGATATGACTTTCGAATAGTTTAATCACTTTTTTCGGGTAAATTGAAGCACATTTTCCCCGAATTAACAGCAATTAATTGGAAACAAGCCTGAAAATCCTCATTTTTCCCTGTTTTATTAACCGTACTTCAGGAGACTACCTCAAAAATTTGAGAAAAATCATTTTGAGTGGAAATTGTCTATTATTAAAGCGTATTTCAGTTTTAAACGGAATTTTCCGCGATTTTTAAAAGGATCTCGAAAACCATTGGGTTTAGGAGAATTTATGAGGAGACCTTTTTTATGAAGAATTGAATTCTCTACAAAAAAGGTTTCCTGACAAATTCTCCTAAGTCCAACGGTTTGCGAGATCCCTTCAAATAATGAAACGAAAGTGAGAAATTTAAAAAATACTACTGAATTTCACGTTTCGCGATATCCATTTATTTGCTTTGATGAAAATATCATCAAAGCAATATCATAGGAGATTAGTAATGTAAAAAAAAATTCGAGAAACAAAAAAAAATTATATTCACAAGCTGAAGATATGACTTTCGAATAGTTTAATCACTTTTTTCGGGTAAATTAACGCACATTTTCCCCGAATTAACAGCGATTAATTGGAAACTAACCTACGAATACTCATTTTTTTCTGTTTTATCGACTGCACTATGGGATACACCTTAAGTTTTTCTTGGGGTTTTTTGAGTGAAAGAGGAAAAATTGTTTTTTTTTTAAATTATTAGAGATGGAATATCTTAAAAACTTGGGAAAACTAGAAAAAAAATTAACTAAAAAACTAAAAAAAAAAATATCACTTAAACTAAGCGAGGTAAGGCAATTTTACCCAAATTTGTTCTTTTTACAGAATTTAAAGAATTAAAAAAAATTATTCAAATAAAAAAGGGCGTATCTCCATTAGATTTCAAGATATTTTCAAAAAAATCAATAACAAAAAAATAGAATTTTCAAAAAAAAAACAAATGGAATTTTTTTGGTTAACCCGTTTAATTTTGAGTTTTCTTTTTTCTTTCGAGAATATTTCGGAAAGTTAACGAGATAAAGCGATTCTACCCTAAATTCCTTTTTTTCAACCCTTGAAATTCTCTACTAACTTTTTTTTCGGGCAAAAAGGGCGTATCTCCATTATTTTTTCAGATATTCTCCAAAACCTCAGCTCTTTTTAATCACGTCTAATAATCCCTCGAAAAAAAAAACCTTCACAAGTCCCATAAGTCTAAAGAATCACCCAAGACCCCACAAAGTCGAGCGATTAGTCGAGACTCCTCAGATTCCACAATGCCCTCGTGAATCAGAGCCAGATACAAGTCAAAATATTTTCAGTTCTCGTTTACCTCAAACACACGAGGGAGTGAGACACCGAATTTATAACTATCCCCCGTCATTTTCAAAACCCAAGGATTATCTCAGGGAGTGGAAGGAAGAAGATTAAAAAAAAAAAAGAAGATGCCCCGAATGCCTTTAAGTGAAACGCAGGAGTCTGTCGGACCCTTCAAATTAGTCGGATCTTTTCAACAAAATCTGAGGTCTCTTATCCTTTTTTTAAGGGATTAAAAAAAAATATTTTTTTTTAAGAATTTTTTTTTCCATTGCAAGAATTCCTTTTTTTTCATCAAAAAACCAAATTTTTACTCTTATTTCAAAGGAAAAAAAAATTCTCTTCTTTTTTTATCGAAAAAAAAAATTCTCTTTTTTTATTTAAAAAAAAGAATTCTTTTAAAAAAAAAAAAAATTCGTCTTTTTTTTTATTTGAGAGAAAAATCAATTTTTTTCGTTCAATCTATTTTTTTAATGAAAAAAAATCTATTTTGTTAATAAAAAAAATGTATTTTTATAATAAAAAAAAATCTATTTTTTTAATAAAAAAAAATCTATTTTTTTAATAAAAAAAATCTATTTTTTTAATAAAAAAAAATCTATTTTTTTAATAAAAAAAAATCTATTTTTTTAATAAAAAAAATCAACTTTTTTAATTAAAAAAAATCAATTTTTTTAATGAAAAAAAATCAATTTTTTTAATAAAAAAAATCAATTTTTTTAATTAAAAAAAATCAACTTTTTTAATTAAAAAAAAATCAATTTTTTTAATAGAAAAAAATCCATTTTTTTAAATGAAAAAAAAACTATTTTCTTAATAAAAAAAAATCTATTTCTTTAATAAAAAAAAATCTTTTTTTTTAATAAAAAAAAATCTATTTCTTTAATAAAAAAAAAACTTTTTTTTTAATGAAAAAAATCTATTTTTCAATTTAAAAAATTTATTTTTTTAATAAAAAAAAAAATTATTGTCTTTTTCTATAAAAAAAAAAATTCTCTTTTTTTCTACTTCATATTTTTACTCTCGACTCTCAATCCCTTTTTTTTTCCCTCTTCACATAGGAGAAAGAGTCTAGTGTCTTTTCAAATAAGAGAGAAGAAGAGTGGAGAGGGGGGGGGGGGGGTAGACAAGAGACTCGACTCCTCTCGTTTATTCAGATGAAAATCCGAGGGATATAATACCCAGTTGACAATAATCCAAACGCAGTGGTTTTTCACGGATTGTTTCAGGAAAAAAATCTTTTTTTTTTCTTTTTTTTTTCATTCCTTTTTTTTCTTTTGTGAATTTATTCGACGATAATAGATACGTGGAAGTTGAAGGTTTTTCGGTGGAATTTATGGCTTCTTTTTTTCTTCTTTTTTTACTACCGTTTATTCTTTTATTTCGGAAACTGTTTTAGTGGAGCATTACTCCTGGATTTTCGGTTGGTAGAGAATATTGAGGTCATTGGAATTCTATTTTATGAAATACGAGCGGTTTTTTTTAAAGGCGTTTGTTTAGAAAAATTGATACTATTTTTCAATTTGCGAAGAATTACGCGATTTACGCGTTTTTTTAATGGTTTTTTTTAGAATATTTGGGAAAATAATGGAAATACGCCCTTTTTGTCCTAAGACGGTTTTAAAAAAAATTTAAAGTGCTAAAAAAATGGATTTATGCAGAATCGCCTTATCTCGCTTATTTTCCGGGATATTTTCAAAAAAAAATGACAAAAAGAAGATTTATCTTTAAATCACTAAAAAAAGCTTTTTTTTTTTCAAATGTTTTTTTTGCAAATATCTTGGAAAATAATGGAAATACGCCCTTTTTGTCCTAAGACACTTAAAAAAAATCAAAGTGCTGGAAAAAAAAGGATTTATAAAAAATCGCCTTATCTCGCTTATTTTCCGGGATATTTTCAAAAAATAAATGACAAAAATAAGATTTATCTTTAAATCACTAAAAAAAAGTTTCTTGTTTTTTCAAAGGTTTTTTTTTAAATTTTTCGGAAAATCATGGAAATACGCCCTTTTTGCCCTAAGACACTTAAAGAAAAAATCAAAGTGCTAGAAAAAAAAGGATTTATGTAGAATCGCCTTATCTCGCTTATTTTCCGGGATATTTTCAAGAAATAAATGACAAAAATAAGATTTATCTTTAAATCACTAAAAAAAAGTTCTTTTTTTTTTTAAAGGTTTTTTTGAAAATTTCTCGGAAAATAATGGAGATACGCCCTTTTTGCTAAAACACTTAAAAAAAAAATACAAACGTTGAAAAAGAAGGATCTATAAAAAATCACCTTATCTCGCTTATTTTCCAAGATATTTTCAAAAAATAAATGAAAAAATTAAAATTTATCTTTAAATCACGATTTTCTTTTTTTTTCACATCTTTTTTTTGAAAATATCTCGGAAATTAAGGGAGATAAGGCGATTTTGCATTGATTCCTGTTTTGTATTTTTTAGAATCTTTTGTAATTTTTTTTAGGGCAAAAAGGGCGTATCTCCATTATTTTCTTCCATATTTAAAAAAAAATAAATGACAAAAAAAATAAAAGATTTATCAATTTGTCCTCCAAAAATGAATATATTTTCATTAATTTCTTAAAATTAAAAAAACATCAATATCCCCATGAATATTAAATTTCAACCGCATAAATTTTTTTTTTGAACAAATAAGTTCCGATGAAAATTTCAACCGCATTGTGAAGAATTATGGTGAAAAAAAAAAAAAGAATCATGTTATTTTTAATTGACAGTGATGATGTGGTTTGGCTACTGTGAAAATTGATAGGATCCTTCGAATACATTCCAATTGAATAATCATACGGACAACATTGACCACTCTATCAAGTTGTGTACATATTTACATTATAATGTTTGTGTGTATTGACTCGTATTTATTGAGGGATAGAATGGTAACCATGAGACGAGATGGTTTCACTCTAGGGTAATTCTATATCTCGGATGATACAGTCTCTGGGGGAGAATTTATATTGTATCAACTTAAGTTAAATGTTTACGTCAAACACAAAGCGAAATTGTGATAGATAATTGTTAAATCGATTTGTTTAACAGTTTGGGTTTAATTGCTGTTTTGGCGTCGATGTAATGAAACTTTTTTGTTTTATGGTGTTAAATTAAGTTTACGCTTTTATAAACACGAGGATGGAATTTTTTTTATATTTTTTCAGTGAAAGACAAAATATTTATGTTGGAGATAATAAAAATTTTGTGCTTTTTTTAAGGTTTTTTAGGGGGTTAAAACTGTGTGGGTGATGGAGAATTTTATGGATTTGTTGAGATAGTATGTCAGTAAACTCGAGTATTCAAGTTTTTTGATGCCACATCAAAGATTATATTTTTTTACATTTTTCTGAATTTTTTCGTAATTTTTGTCCGTCTAGTTTATGAGATATGAGTTATCAAAGTTACTGAAAATACCGGTGGTGGGGATGAAACGCCCTAAATCGGACGGAAATAATGAAATTACTAAAAAACCACACGGTTGAGCCATTATTTAAAAACAATTGGCGAAGAGAACAGCATTTTAACTAAATAATAGAAGAAAAAAATATTCAATTCACCGTATAGTTATTGAGAAACTTTAATTAGAAGGTAGTCGTAATTATTTGCCTCTCTCTCTGTCTCATGCATGTGATAGGAGATTAGTAATGTAAAAGAAATTCGAGAAACAAAAAAAAATTATATTCACAAGCTGAAGATATGACTTTCGAATAGTTTAATCACTTTTTTCGGGTAAATTGAAGCACATTTTCCCCGAATTAACAGCAATTAATTGGAAACAAGCCTGAAAATCCTCATTTTTCCCTGTTTTATTAACCGTACTTCAGGAGACTACCTCAAAAATTTGAGAAAAATCATTTCGAGTGGAAATTGTCTATTATTGAAGCGTATTTCAGTTTTAAACGGAATTTTCCGCGATTTTTAAAAGGATCTCGAGAACCATTGGGTTTAGGAGAATTTATGAAGAGACCTTTTTTATGAAGAATTGAATTCTCTACAAAAAAGGTCTCCTGACAAATTCTCCTAAATCCAACGATTTGCGAGATCCCTTTAAATAATGAAACGAAAGTGAGAAATTTAAAAAATACTACTGAATTTCACGTTTCGCGATATTTATTTATTTGCTTTGATGAAAATATCATCAAAGCAATATCATAGGAGATTAGTCATGTAAAAAAAAGTCGAGAAACCAAAAAAAATTATATTCACAAGCTGAAGATATGACTTTCAAATAGTTTAATGACTTTTTTCGGGTAAATTAAAGCATATTTTTCCCGAATTAACAGCGATTAATTGGAAAATAACCTACAAATCCTCATTTTCCCTGTTTTATCGACAGTTTAAGTCTATTTTAAGTCTATTCTTTTGGAAAAATCCCGGAAAATTCAGAAAAATCTTGAATTGTAATTTTAATATTACTAAAAAGAAGGTTTAGTAGTCAAAAATGAATTTTTAACAGCTTTGAAAAAGGAAATGTATAGGATTCTCGTAAAATCCGGAAAAATGTGGAAAAATCGAGGAAAATCTATGGGAAAATCTGGAAAAATCTCAAATTGTGATTTTACTATTGCCACAAAGAATGTTCAGGGGTTAAGAATACATTTTTAACAGCTTTTAGAAGATGAAGATAGATAAAATTTTGAAAAAATCCAAAAATTGTGGAAAAATCAAGGAAAATGCAAAAAAAATCGCAAATTGTAATTTTAATATCGCTAAAAAAGAGTTTCAGGGGTCAAAGATACATTCTCAACAGGTTTCAATAAATAAAGATGAATAGAATTTTGGAAAAATCCAGAAAAAATGGGGAAAATTCAGTAAAATCTGAGAAAATCAAGAAAAATTTCAAATCGAGATTGTAATATTGCTAGAAAAAAAGGCATAGTAGTCAAAGATACATCTTCAAAAGTTTTAAGAAATTAAAATTGATAGGTTTTATTATTGTTTCCAGAAAAATCCAGAAAAATTCAGAAAAATTCATAAAAATCCAGGAAAATTCAGAAAAATTCATAAAAATCCAGAAAAATTCAGGAAAATCCGAAAAATTCAGGAAAATTATAAAAATTCAGCAAAATCTGAAAATTCAGGAAAATCTGAAAAATTTGGGAAAATTCTGGAAAAACCCCCAAAAAATTCAGGAAAATTCGAAAAATTTGGAAAAATTCTGGAAAATCCAAAAAATTCAGGAAAATTCGAAAAATTTGGGAAAATTCAGGAAAATCCGAAAAATTTGGGAAAATTCTGGAAAATCCAAAAAATTCAGGAAAATCCAAAAAATTCCGAAAAATTCTGGAAAATTTCCCAAAAAATCTTAAATTGTATTTTTTTCCAATTAATCAATTAACTTTAAAAAAATGAAACAATATTCTATTTTTATCATCAACTATTTAATTATTTCTCATGATTTTCTCCCCTCCCCCCCCCTCCTCCAAGTACTCCACCACCTCAGCACTAATTCCACACATTGAAAGCATCCCTGTAATTCCAAAAGCATTTATACCACTTCCTCCCTTGACTCAAGTCACAAGTCTCTTGTGCTTTTGGAGAAACGTGGCATTTTCTCATGGTCATACACATCCATAGAATCCAGGCAAGAGCCTTCTCAAGAAGACTCTACCTGCTTCCATAATTTCTACTACTAGTGACGAAGAGAATCAGAGCTATACCAACTCTCCTTTTAATTGAGGAACCTTCAACAACGGGCAAACGAATCCAGTCGTGAAATTCTATCTTCTTTTGTTCCATCTGCGCCATTGTTTGGAGGACAAAAATACGAGGGGAAAAAAAAAGGATAAAAATATTCGGAGGAGAGAATTTCTGAATCAGTTGGAGTATATATATATATATATTTATGTATATATATACGATTTCCATTGACACGGGTGTTGAACTTGTCTCGTAATATTCTGTGATATATTTCTACCCAATGGAGAGACTTTTTTTTTTTTTTGTAAAAAGACGACAGGAAATTTATTGAGGAAAGTTTGAACCCCTTAAATTTTCAATGCCAGGCAAAGTTGGATCATTATCCAGTTTTTTTTCGTATTGTATAGGATAAATTCAGTTGCAAAGAAGGGAAAAAGAATTTTTTTCGTAAAAAAATCCTTTTTTTTTTAACAGAATTTTGTTTTTTTTTTGCAGAAAATAGCATTTTTCAAGCCTTTTTTTCTTCTAATATTTCAGTCAATAATGGAGATACGCCCTTTTTTGCCATAATCCTCCTCTTTTCGTAAAAGATTTTAAGAGTTACAAAGAAACGCCTTCAAAAAAAATTCGTTCTATCTCGTTTAGTTTCCAAGATATTCCCAAGAAAATCCTTTAAAAAAAAAAACAAAAAACAATTTTTTATTCAAGCAAAAATTTGAAAATCATTTAAAAATATTTTTCTTATTTTTAAAAAATTCAATTTCACATTTTAAATCCTATAACTCGTGATTCCCATAAATTTTCATCGGATTTCCCTTCCTCTAGAATTTACGATACATCGATAACAAGTAATTTTTTACTTTTAAAATATTTCCCTAAGAGGTGTCACCACCAAATACAATTTATTACAATTGAAAATGTCCATCGACTCAGTACTATTCATCAGAATTGTTATATCGTTGCCTTAGAATTAAAGGGGCGTAAGTCGTATGCTTATACATGGCACTTACGTCACTTTTTTTCTAAAAAATTTTTAATTGTTTAATTTTTTTCATTTCTGTAATTTCCATCGCAAAAATTTTAATTACTTTCTTAATGAAAAATTTGGATTTTTAAATTTTTCATTAGTTTGAAAATTAATTTTTTTTTTAACAATTTTGATTACTATTGTAATTCAAAATTTGACTGATGGAATTTCATAATTATTTTCTTTATTAAACTTATTAACATTTTTATTAGTTAAATTGAATTATAAATGTCATATAAGCGTCATTTAGATTGGATTAAATTATAATTTCTTATTTGTGTTACATTTAGTTAAAACTCTCAACTCAAAATTTTTGTCTGAAAGACGGTTATATTTGGGAAGATTAAACATAGTAGCGTTGATTTTATTATAAAATTAATTATTCCAATCAATTAATGAGTAAGAAAGAATCAAAATTTCGAATAAGAAAAAGAATTATAAAATTTCATCAGTCAAATTTTTAATTACAATAGTAATCAAAATTGTTAAAAAAAAAAAATTAATTTTCAAACTAATGAAAAATTTAAAAATCCAAATTTTTCATTAAGAAAGTAATTAAAATTTTTTCGATGGAAATTACAGAAATAAAAAAAATTGAAAAATTAAAAATGCGATTTTTTTTTGCCGATCTCTGCAATTACATACATTTATTGATAGGGCCGAGACGTTGGTGTACGGTTTGACCTAGGCTGAAGTTGCCTTCGAATTAAACACATTCTGAATGATTCTGAATGTTGAACTGACATTTATGAACGTCAAACTGACTTTATGAGCGTTCAAAACTCTTAGAAGAATTTCGAGAAGTACTTTTAGGGGAACTTCCAGAGGATCATTCAGAGGAACTTTTCAGGGAACTCGTAGAGTAACTCATCACGATGAATAATAATATCCAAATGTTGACAAATTCTTCAAATTATTAGGAAATACGAATTTTTTAACGTTAATTAAGTTAGTTCAACGTTTATAAATATTATTCATCATATTCATTAAGGTGTGCTAAGCACGCAATTTATGGTGCATCACTTTTGCGTCCATTGTGGTGTCTCCCTCACATTAATCTAAAGAGACTTAAGAAGCTTTCAATCAGAAGCAAAACGTCGTGATTTTAGAAAATAAATGTGAATATTGACTTCTAATATTTATTTATCTGTTCAATATCCCAATTAACCTCAAAATTGATTATCTATCATTATAGACGAGAGAAAGAACAGAAATAATAATAATAATAATGATAATAGTTGTTATGATTATTATATATTGAAGCTACAAGGCTCTTGTAATGTTACTTCAATGTTGGCGCCGTAGTGTCTGCCAATTGAGCTAGACTGCTGGGCGGCACACGCCGTCATCACTGTGGTTGCACTTGTTGCAAAGCGATTTCACAACAGTGCGGTACGTGAAATGTTTCGTACATGCAGAATGACGCGCGCAAAACGATCGTATTAACTTGCCCCGAAGTCAAGGCAAAACCACTGGGGAAAGACCAGACGTGTAGAAATATAAGAGAGTGATTTATGTACCTCTCCCTCTTCTCTTCTTCTTTTTCTCCTTCTTTTCAAGGGGAAGGGCAAAGAACGAGGCATATTATTGCTTCGTGGAGAAAACGAGTTTAGCAGTAATCGAGTATTTAAAGGTTTTTTTTTTTTTATTGAAAATACTTCCGAATTCTTCGCAGTTTCACTCATCGAATAAAAAGTTAAATTACACTTTTTTTTAATTTCGAAATTATCGAGTTAATTTGTGGATTTTTATGAAATGGGAAATTTTGATGATTAATTTGACAGAAATTTAGTTTTAGATTTTTTTTAGTATTTTTCGAGTGAAAATAATGTATATTTGAGAATATTGTAATATTAATGCATTAATGCATCAATATATCAGCATTTTAATGCATTGATGTATCGATATGTTCTCCATATCGATGTATCGATATATTCTCGATATCGATGTATCGATATATTCTCGATATCGATATCGATGTATCGATATTTTCTCGATATCGATATATTGTTGATATCAATATATCGATTCATTCTTGAGATCGATATATCGATACATTATCGATATCAATATTTTATCGATATCGATATATCGATATATTCTCAGTATCGATATATCGATATATTCTCAGTATCGATGTATCGATATATTCTCAATATCGATATATCGATATATTCTCAATATCGATATATCGATATATTCGCAATATCGATATATCGATATATTCGCAATATCGATATATTCTCAATATCGATATATCGATATATTCTCGATATCGATATATAAATATATCAAAAATTCATTAAAAAAACAGATAATTCTAAAACAAACATTTATTTTAAAGAATCCCTTTGCTATTTAATTTGAACAATTTCAGACGCATTCCCATGAAAAAAACAAATCCTTCGATAATCGCAATTTTCCAGAACAAAAAAAAGGGAAAAGACAGGAACAAAATGATGAAAAAGAAGGAGAAGAGTTAGACTAAGGGGAGAGATGAGAGTTGAGAGGCTCGTTTAATCAAGCGCAATTACGGCATACCAAGTGTCGATTGCCAATGCTCGTGAATAGCACCAGGTAAAGGGACTTTCAGGCTTTACCTCCCTCGGGCTATTCACCAAACACTGAGGCTTTGTGGTTTGTTACACAGTATGCGATACTAGTGCGATCTAGGCACTCCACGATAAATGCTAAAATAATGCATACAGCTAATGAATACTCAGCTTGCGGGCTATCGGATCTTTATCTTCTTTCCCATCTTTTTTACAGGTTTGTCATCACTAATTACGACAAATATCTACTAATTTTATCGTCGATTTATTTTCCTTTTTTTTTGTGGTTTAAAAAATGTTAAAATTTTTTTTATTTTTTAACTCAATTTTTTCAAAAATTTTGGGAAATTAATGGAGATACGCCTCTTTAGTCCTAAGATCCTTTAGAAAGCTTTTGAAAATTGTTCTTTAAAAAAAATATTGGAACAAAAAGGGCGTATCTCCATGAGATCAAGAGATATTCATAAAAAATAATTAGAATAAATTTTTTAGAAAATAGTTTGAAATATGTATTTTTATTAGAAAAAAAAATCCTTATTGTTTATTAAAGAATGAAAAAAATCAGTTTTATTTCAATATCTGAGATTTTTCAGAATATTCAAAATTTTTATAAAATTTTTACAAAATTTTTATAAAATTTTTACAAAATTTTTATAAAATTTTCATAAAATTTTTACAAAATTTTTATAAAATTTTTATAAAATTTTTATAAAATTTTTATAAAATTTTTATAAAATTTTTATAAAATTTTTACAAAATTTTTATAAAATTTTTACAAAATTTGAATGAATTTTTTTTTGTTATTTTTTCAAATTTCCTTTAAATATGTCATTGAATAATGGAGATACGCTCTTTTTGTCCTAAGATTCTTCTGTAGCTTTTGAAATTTTTTGTAAAAAAAAGAAATGGATTGGAGCAAAAAGGGCGTATCTCCATGAGATCAAGATTTTTTCAACAAAAAATTGATAAAGAGAAAACTATTTTAATAAATCTATTTGTTTATTAAAAAAAAAAAATTTCTTGCTATTTATCTTGGGAAAATATGTCATTAAATAATGGAGATACGCCCTTTTACCACAAATCCTTTTCTACAGCGAATTTAAAGAGCTACAAAAAAAAAATTTGGAGTAAAAAAGGCGTATCTCCATTTTTTTTTCTTAAAATATTCTCAAAAAATAAAAATAATTTTTTTTTTTTACCTCTCCACTATATATTGAATTATATAACAATTCATGAATATTATTGGCAATGAGAAATTGAATTATTCAGGCAATTCTGAAGGAATCAGAAAAATCCCCTCAATCATCAGGATCTTTTCCCTCATTATTTCCTACTCATCCTTTTTCTCTCTCTCGTCTCGTTCTCGTTACAATAAATTAAAATCCAGGAAAAGATAGAGGACTTCAATGATAAAAAAAAATCTAATTGAACTCACGACAATGGCCTTTATTCAACGATTCAAGAAAAAAAAAAAAAAAAAAAAAAAAAATTATTATTTCAAACAAGTGAACATGTTACAATGCAATTGAAATATTCCAGTAAAAAAAATGAGAAAAAAAAGAAAAAGGAGAAAAAAGAGTAACGAGCGCTTCAAGAAGTCCTCGGAAATAAGTTGTCGCATTTCCACGTCCTTGAAACCCCTGGCACTCGTTTTCAGTACAAAAAAGTAAGAAAAAAAATACAAATACAAAAAACAACAAAAAAAAAATGAGGAAAACTGCAAGTTTACAAGGAAAAAAAGGGACGATAGAATAACTTGGAAAAAAAATAAAAATAAAAAATAGAACAAAAAAAAATTGAAGGAAATGTGCAAGGGATGGAAAAGCACTGGCTTTGAGAAATGGACGCGCAAAGTAAATTGGATTCGTTAGTCCAAAGGTTTTTCCAAGCTTGCGGGTACTTCTGCGCGTTTCGTATCGTCTCCTCAAGTGAAAAAAAAAAAAAAAAAAAAAAAAAAAAAGGGAGAAGAAAGTAAAAACATAAATAATATGATAAAAAAAATGAAAAATATATATAAAGAATCTCGCGCCACACATTTGTGGGTGAAAATATTAAGAAAAAAGGGGCGAGAGGGGGGGGGAGGGAGGGTAAAGGGTGAGAAATGTGAGAATGCACTTGTGCAGTACGTGAACTGAGTTTTTTTCTGAAGAAAGCTGTGAAGTTGAAAAAGACTTAAGTGTCTGGAGGTGTGTTTGTTTGTTGAGTTCATGACAAATGTGGCAGTGCATTATTTTTCATTAAATTACTTTGTATTAAGGTGTTTTATATTATTCATTTTTTTTTGTGAGTTTTTAATTATTTTCTTTTTCTCAGAGAGTTTTTCCTTTGAAATGCTTGGGAAAATGAGAATTATTATTTTTTAAGAGGCAAAAATGGGAGAATCGTTTGTTTTTATTAAAATAAGACGGTAAATAATGGAGATATGCCCTTTTTGTGCTGAGGTGTTTTTTTAGAGAATTTCGAGAGTTGGGAAACAAATATTAGGGGAAAAAGGGGGATTTTCATTAATTTCCGAGATTTTTGGGGAAAATTGATGAAAAAGAAAATCTAATATTTATTTCAATTTTTTTTTATCTTGATTGATAATTAAAAAATTGAAATGTCGGAGAAAATAAGCGAGATAAAGCGATTTTTGCTTGATTCATCTTCATAATCCTTCTAATTCCATGGAGAAGACTATCAGAACAAAAAGAGCGTATCTCCCTTAATTTTCGATATTATCTTTGAAAAATCAGTTTTAAAAAAAAAATCCAATGAATTAACAAAATTAAAGTAGTTTGATCATCCGAAAATTACCCGAAAATTGATATTCATGATTAAAAACCTATTTTCTGGTATTAAAAGCGAATTTGAAGGAGAATTGGTGAATTATATTAATTATTTGTCATTTATTACTTGACCAATAGTATGCCATTTGACCAGAGATCGGCAAAAAAAATTCGCATTTTTAATTTTTTAATTTTTTTTATTTCTGTAATTTCCATCAAAAAAATTTTCAATTACTTTCTTAATGAAAAATTTGGGTTTTTACATTTTTCATTAGTTTGAAAATTAATTTTTTTTTTTAACAATTTTGATTACTATTGTAATTTAAAATTTGACTGATGGAATTTCATAATTATTTTCTTTATTAAACTTATTAACATTTTTATTAGTTAAATTGAATTATAAATGTCATATAAGCGTCATTTAGATTGGATTAAATTATAAGTTCTTATTTGTGTTACATTTAGTTAAAACTCTCAACTCAAAATTTTTGCCTGAAAAACGATTATATTTGGGAAGATTAAACATAGTAGCGTTGATTTTATTATAAAATTAATTATTCCAATCAATTAATAAGTAAGAAAGAATCAAAATTTCGAATGAGAAAAAGAATTATAAAATTTCATCAGTCAAATTTTTAATTACAATAGTAATCAAAATTGTTAAAAAAAAAAAATTAATTTTCAAACTAATGAAAAATTTAAAAATCCAAATTTTTCATTGAGAAAGTAATTAAAATTTTTTCGATGGAAATCACAGAAATAAAAAAAATTGAAAAATTAAAAATGCGATTTTTTTTGCCGACCTCTGCATTTGACTAGTGTATTCACGTATTTCCCTGTGCACCAAAATTTATTCCATCTTTTAATCTTTAAATTCGTGCAAATTCGTCCAAAGTACATAAAAAAAATCCTAAAGTACAATATTTCCCTCGAATATTCCGCCTCAATTAAGAGAATGAAAATCCCCCGGAAAATCCACTCTCTAGGGCTCTCTGAGATACGTCAAAAAGAAGAAAACCGGGTCAACAGCCCGCGTTATAATTAAAGAAGAGTAAAACCCAAATAAAAAAAATTATCTTCAAAAAAATTTGAAGATTGTGTGTGCACGCATCCCTCCATCGTCCCCTCGTGAAAGCGATAACAAGATTCCGCGTGAAAGAGCAAAGAAGAACCCTTTTTTTTTTTTTTTTTTTTTTTTAAAGAAAAAGACGAACTTAAAAAAAAACGCAAAAAAAAATGAGCAAAAAAACAAGAAGGAATGGAATAACGAGGTGATTCGAATGTAGAGGGCGTGTTTCAACGTTCGGTGAATAAAAAAGAAGGTGAGGCGTTATTTCGTTATCAAGACATGGGCCAAAACGTGACACCGCCTAATCATATACTCTGATCCATGAAAACTCGAGAGGCACGTGAGTTTCATCACTTCAATCACCTCAGAAAAAAAGGGGCATAAGTGCTCATGTATAAAGATAAGACATCCGCCATTTTGTTTCCAAGAAGCACAAAAAGGGCGTAAGTCCAATGTAAAAGCATAGGACTTGTGCCCTTTTGTGTTTCTCAAGTAATTCCTCATTTTAGAGACTTAAAAGGGCGTAAGTCCTATACTTTTACATTGGACTTACGCCCCTTTGTTTCTGAGGAGATGACTTTTTCTTTCGACAAATTACTCGTGTGGATAAATGCGATACTATCATTTTCATTATTTCTTTTTTTTCCTCTCGACTTCGCACATCTCACTAGAATTAACCAGCATCCCCCCCCCCTTTTTCCTCTTTGCCCCCTTTTTTGATGATACAGAAATTACAGAGGTGTAATAACAAGTCGGGTTGGGCACGAGAAGAAATGGGGGGGAGGGGGGGGGGGGGGGGGGGAGATGAAATGAATGAGAGAGAGATTGGGGATTTTTTTTAGTGTGGAATTTTCTGGCAATTTAAATTATTGTATCATCAAGAAATTTCTGGGTTAAATATTGGGATTTTTGTGATTTTATCACTGTTATTACTGCGGTTTTTGCCTTTTTTTTAGGTTTTTTTTTTAAAAGGAGATTGAAGTTAAAATTATTTTTTTCGATGATTTTTGAGGTTTTTTTTTGAGAATATTTTGGAAATTAATGGAGATACGCCCTTTTTCGACTGGAGATGGATTTTTGACATATGTAGAAAAGGATGAGGATAAAAAGGACGTTTCTCCATTATTTCCAGAGATATTCTGAAAAAAAAACTAAAAAATAAAAAAGATAATTCTATTTTTTTTTCAATTTTTTTTTACTAATACTTTATCAATTAATGGAAGTAAATCCTCTTTTAGGATTGTGACATTTTTGTAGAAAGGACGTTATTTTATTTTATTTCCGAGATATTCACAAAATAATGAGAGTTTGAAAAAAAGGATTTTTCCATTTTTTTTTTCTAAATATCTCACTAATTAATGGAGATATGTCCTTTTAGCCCAAAGACACTTTTGTAAAGAATTCCAAGAGCCAAAAAAATGGATTTAGGGAAAATCGCCCTATCCCCTTTAGTTTCCGAGATATTTTTTAGAAAATTACAAAAAAAAAATATAATTCTATTTTTCTAGAATTTTTTTTTATTTGCAAATATTTTATTAATCAATGGAAATACGTTTTTTTTGCCCAATGACACTTTTCCGAGAATTTCAAGAGCTAGAAAAAAATAAATTAGTGCAAAATCGCTTTATCTCGCTCATTTTCCGAGATATTGGAAAAAAAAATAAAAAATCTATTTATTCCAGCAATTTTTTACAAATATTTTATTAATTAATGGACATACGTCCTTTTTGCCCTGAGACACTTATTGAAGAATTTCAAGAGCTAAAAAAAAATAATTAGGACAAATTCGCCTTGTCTCGCTTATTTTTCAAACCATCATAAAAATATCAAATTTTGAAAAATTCATTAAAATGCCAATAATTCGAGAACTAATCATGCAAATAAGCTCAAAATCCACAGCCATCTATCTAATCAATTTTATTTTAATATTTGAGATTTCTGGATTTTTTTCGACTTTTTTGAATTTTTTTTCAAATTTTTCTTTTTTTTTTTTTGAAAATTTTGAATTTTTTTCTCGTAATTTTTCATCGAAATTTTCTCATATTAAACTGCGGCAACCTTCCTTCGCCAACATATATTTCAAAAATCAGTCTTATCCTAATATGTTTGAGATTTCTCAAATTTTTCGATTTTTTTTCAAATTTTTCAAAATTGTTTCCAATTTTTCGGAATTTTTTTCAAACTTTTCGATTTTTATTTTTGAAAATTTGAAAAAAAATCGAAATTTTTCTTCGAAATTTTCTCAAATTAAATTCCAGCAACCTTCCTCTGCCAACATCCATTTCAAAAATCAGTTTTATTTTGATATTTATTTTAATACAATTCTCGAGATAATATATGAGTATAAATAACATCAGTTCAATAGTTTCCAGAAATTCCATTAAAAACTGATTTTCGAAAAATTGACATATCTCAAAAAGTATCGATCGGATTCTCTTCAAATAAAGCTTAAAAAATAGAGTTTGTCGAGAGAAAGTTTTCCACAAAATATGAAATTTTTCTATAAAACCGTTTTGCTGTAATTGAGACTTTTATGCACACACAGACATACACACACGCACACGAACATGCGCTAAAAATATCATTTTCTCTCTATTTAGATCATTTTAAGTATCTTCTATTAAAAAAATTACAATCGAAAATTCGGATGATAAATCAATAAATTAATTTTTTTACAAATATTCCATTAATTAATGGAGATACGCCCTTTTTTCACTACTTCTTTTTCCCTAGCTCTGGAAATTCTCTACAAAATCGTTCTTTTTTGAATGAAAAAAGGCGTATCTCCATTAATTTCGGAAATTCGGAAAAGACTATTGACAAAAACAGACTTTTTTTCTTTCGTTTTATTAAAAAAAAAATAAGAAATTGATTCGAGTTCTTCTTCTTCTCCTTCAAAAGCCTTGGAATGAAATTCTCTCTCGGTGAGAATTTTATTCCCACCCCCACCCCCCCCCCCCCCCTTCAAAGCTCTGTACTAGTCAGTGACAAATGGGATCTTCTGCCACACAGTGTGCACGTACTTCTTTTTATTCTCTCAGTATTCTTATTTTTCCTGTTGTTTTTTTTTTCTTCGTCTTTTCACTTTAGATTTCTCATTTCTTCACTGGCTTTTATTTTTGAACGGAGCAGTTGAACGATATATGAGTACAAAATCTTCCGGGTTACTTTTTTTTTTTTTTTGGTTTCTTTGATTTACAGGTTCTCTTGAAATAGATAAAAATAATATTTTATCATTTTTTTTTAAAGTTTTATTCAATTAATTAGTGAGTTTTTTTTGGTAATAATCATTTTTTTAATGAATATTTAAGAAAAATAATGGAGATACGCCCTTTTTCCACTTCAGAATGGCTTCAAAAAAAATTCAGAGAGCTTCAAAGGAGGAAATTAAGTCAAAATCGCTTTATCTCGCTTAATTTCCGAAAAAAAATTCTTTTTCAATTATTAATAAAATTTTTTAAAAATTGAATGAAAAATTTTTTCTTTGTGTTTGTTTTTTTTTTAATATCTTGAAAAATAATAATTTTTTCTTTTCTCAAAAATCAATTATTAAAAAAAAATGCACTTGATGAGAAAATTCGAAAAGAAAATAAAAGTACAAATTTTCAAAATATTTTTTTTTTTAATAATTTATTTGTTTAAAAAAAAATTAAAAAATGGTCGAATATTTGCTATTTTTAGTATTTAAAAAAAAATGCAAATTTGTGGTATTGTCCTTGTGATGGGCCACTGCAAACAGTTATTGCCTCGTTGCATCGACTCGCATGAGTCTCAGTCTCTCGCAATAAAGCTCCGCAATGGGATATCAAGTGGTGAAATGCCTCCTCCCCTCCCTCCCCCTTTCCCCCTTGGGCAATTCTCGAAAACTCATGAAACGGAGAAACGAGATACCTCGTTAATATCAGTTCACCTGGGGGGGAGTTGAATTTATTGCCACAAATTGTCCTCTGACTCATTTCCACATCTCCATTAATGCGTTTGTTCATTGTTAAAGTCGTTTGCAATTATTAAATGAAAAAAATATATTTTTTTATTTTTTTTGGTCAATGAAAAGAATTTTTTTTCATGAATGAAAGAGAATGTCTTTAGAAAAAGATTTAACTTTTTTTTTTTTTTTCATTCGGAATTCTTTAATTCTACTCGCACATTAAATTATTCATTGCACGTACTCTCAAATGCCTGATAAGAATTTTTATTTAAAAAAAAAACTAAAAAAAAAACGGAAGTTTCCCTTTCTCGTGACGATTTATTCGTGCAAGAATACAGAAATGCCATTCATTGGCTGGTTTTATCTCAATCAACAGGCTTTGAGTGTCTGACCCTTGAGGAATTTATAAAAAATGGTGATTAAGGTAGTATAACAGAGTATGGTCGATAAAACAGGAAAAAATGAGGATTTTTAGGTTATTTTCCAATTAATTGCTGTTGATTCGGGGAAAATGTGCTTTAATTTACCCGAAAAAAGTGATTAAACTATTCGAAAGTCATATCTTCACCCTGTGAATATAATTTTGTTTTGTTTCTTGAATTTTTTTTACATTACTAATCTCCTATGATATTGCTTTGATGATATTTTCATCAAAGCAAATAAATGAATATCGCAAAACGTGAAATTCAGTAGTATTTTTTAAATTTCTCACTTTCGTTTCATTATTTAAAGGGATCTCGCAAACCGTTGGATTTAGGAGAATTTGTCAAGAGACCTTTTTTGTAGAGAATTTAATTCTTCATAAAAAAGGTCTCTTCATAAATTCTCCTAAACCCAATGGTTTTCGAGATCCTTTTAAAAATCGCGGAAAATTCCGTTTAAAACTGAAATACGCTTCAATAATAGACAATTTCCACTCGAAATGATTTTTCTCAAATTTTTGAGGTAGTCTCCTGAAGTACGGTTAATAAAACAGGGAAAAATGAGGATTTTTAGGTTAGTTTCCAATTAATCGCTGTTAATTCGGGAAAAATGTGCTTTAATTTACCCGAAAAAAGTGATTAAACTATTTAAAAGTCATATCTTCAGCTTGTGAATATAATTTTTTTTTGTTTCTCGAATTTTTTTTACATTACTAATCTCCTATGATATTGCTTTGATGATATTTTCATCAAAGCAAATAAATGAATATCGCAAAACGTGAAATTCAGTAGTATTTTTTAAATTTCTCACTTTCGTTTCATTATTTAAAGGGATCTCGCAAACCGTTGGATTTAGGAGAATTTGTCAAGAGATCTTTTTTGTAGAGAATTCAATTCTTCATAAAAAAGGTCTCTTCATAAATTCTCCTAAACCCAATGGTTTTCGAGATCCTTTTAAAAATCGCGGAAAATTCCGTTTAAAACTGAAATACGCTTCAATAATAGACAATTTCCACTCGAAATGATTTTTCTCAAATTTTTGAGGTAGTCTCCTGAAGTACGGTTAATAAAACTGGGAAAAATGTTGATTTTCAGGCTTTTGTTTCCAATTAATTGCTGATATTTCGGGGAAAAATGTGCTTCAATTTAGTCAGAGAAAATTTCAATTTCTTGCAGAGAATTTCAAAAGCTACAAAAAGGGCTTATCTCCATTATTTCCCAAACATATTTTTGACCTCATTCCCCCTCGATTAATATTCGCAATTAAAATTCATTAATGAGAACAAATTCAATAGAAAAAGAATATTTAATTAATATTTGCACCAATCACCGTAATTAAAGTTGCATCTCAACAGAAATACAGCAGTAATAAAAACATACATTATCAGAAAGAAAGAAATAAAAAGAGGAAGAGAGAAAGAGAGAGAGAGAGAGAGAGAGAGAGAGAGAGAGAGAGAGAGAGAGAGAGAGAAATATGGAGAAGATATCAAGAGCCATCATTTGAATTCGTCTCTCATTAAGAACGTATTGGCAAAGGCGTTAATTAATGGTGACTATATAGCAAACGACTACACACAATCACACACACATACACATATATATATATCCATATATATATATACACAAGTGTACATACAAATCGTACAGAGAAATGTCTCATACACCTGGTGGAGTCAGTGAGTACAGTATGAGGCGTGTTTCACGGGCGGTGCAGCAGCCGAGGACAGAGGACACGGACCGCCACGTCAATTGGATTAATTGCGAGTGTCATTAACATACGGATGTCTCGTAGAGCCCTTTGCCATCGTAACAGCCATAATAAACATGAAATTTCAATTACATTTTTTTTTAAATGCTAGAGACTCTCGTTTTCTTGTTCTTGCTTTGGAATGGAGGCTATTTCTTTGATAGAAGATACTTAAAATGATCTAAATAGAGAGAAAATGATATTTTTAGCGCATGTCTGTGTGTGTGTGTGTATGTCTGTGTGTGCATAAAAGTCTCAATTACAGCAAAACGGTTTTATAGAAAAATTTCATATTTTGTGGAAAACTTTCTCTCGACAAACTCTATTTTTTAAGCTTTATTTGAAGAGAATTCGATCGATACTTTTTGAGATTTGTCCATTTTTCGAAAATCAGTTTTTAATGGAATTTCTGGAAACTATTGAACTGATGTTATTTATACTCATATATTATCTCGAGAATTGTATTAAAATGAATATTAAAATAAAACTGATTTTTGAAATGGATGTTGGCAAAGGAAGCTTGCCGGAATTTAATTTGAGAAAATTTCAAAGAAAAATTTCGATTTTTTTTCAAATTTTCAAAAAAAAAAATCGAAAAGTTTGAAAAAAATTCCGAAAAATTGGAAACAATTTTGAAAAATTCGAAAAAAAAATCGAAAAATTTGAATTTTTTTTGAGAAAGTCGAAAAAAATCCAGAAATCTCAAATATTAAAATAAAACTGATTAGTTAGATGCCTGTGAATTTTGAGCTTATTTGCATGATTAGTTTTCGAGTTATTGGCGTTTTAATGAATTTCTTCAAAATTTGATATTTTCATGATGGTTTGAAAAAAGTTGTATCACTTACATTCGGAAGCATATTGCTAAAGGATTAGCAGAAAAAGCTATATCGCTTGGGAAACAATACTATTATCCACTTGTTTTTTTTTCAAATTAAAAAATTTTTTTTTGAGAGGAAAAATGTCATTTTATTGGGAATAAAAAGGCGTAAGTGCGGAAAATGATGAATTTTTGACGAAAAAGAAGAAATTATTATTGGTAGAGTAAAAAGAGTGTTTTTCTACACTTACGCCCTTTTTCCTCTGGAATTTTAGTGAAAAGAGATGAAATTCGATTTTTTGGGGATGATTTTTTGAGAATATCTAGGTGAATAATGGAGATACGCCTTTTTAGGCCTGAATTCCTTTTTTTTTTTAGGGAATTTCGAGAAATACGAAGAGGATAGGATAAAAAGGGCGTATCTCGCTGATTTGATGAGATATTCTTCAAAAAAAGAATTTAAAAAATTAAATTTTCAATATTTTTTTTTTCGTTTTTTGAAGAATATTTTGGAAAATAAGCGAGATAGGGCAATTTTGCTCCAGTCCTTTTAAGAAATGACATATCTCGCTTATTTACTGAGATATTCTTGAAAAAAGGTCTAAAAAAATAGATTTATCGATTTTTATCGATCGCTATTTGAAGATATCTCGAAAAATGATGGAAATACGCCCTTTTTGCGTTAAATTCCATTTTGTAGCTCTTAAAATTCTCTAAAAAAAAAATTCAGTACGAAAAGGTCATATCTTCATTATTGATTCTTTAAGAAACTTTAACTTTCCACTTTTGTTTTCAAATTTTTTTTAATACGAAATATGAATTTTTTGGATTTACGCCTTTTTTTTAATCCCATTTTTTCTGTCTAAGATGTTTTTTTTCTTAATTTTTTCTTTTGAGTTACGCCTTTTTATTATTAAAAGCTTTTTTTCAAGAAATTCAGGAGATTCAATAAATTACTTGAAATAAAAGCGCAGAAATTCTGGAGATACGCCTTTTTTCTTCTTTTTACTGACATTTATTACTTTCTCTCTTTAATCTTATTTTTTCAAAATATTTGCAAGAAAAAAAAAAAAATTGAGGCAAATAAAATTTACGCTAATTTTTTTTTTTAATAATATGTGAAAATGACTAATAAACAAAAAATTGTGAATATCCATCGAGATTTTATTTAAACAGTTAATTAAATATCCTCAATTATTTTGATAAATTTACCGTTGAGACATTTGTTGTCGAGTAAATATTAATTGCACATAATTAGATTCATGTTGGAGGAACAAATATTTAATCTAATTATCCAGAGGAAATATTTGTTTTTCGTATAATTGCTGAATTAAATTAACCTTATTGTATTTTTTATTTCCAGAAAAATCCAAATAAATATGAAAATTCATGAATTGGTTTTTTTATTCTATTTCTGAACAACTCCCACCCCCCCCCCCCCTCCTCTCTTTCCACCCCCTCATCTGCTTCGTCTCCCTGTGGTTAGTGTAGGTCGAGAGAAAATCGAATCACTGTTTTTTTTTTTTTTTTTTGTACTTCAAGCAAACAAGAAATGTCACGAATTTGATTATGCAAATGGAAAACTTGCTGGAGATACAAGAAAATAGTGTAAACTAAAGAATTCAATTTTTTGAATAGAAGAAATTGAATAAAATTCAAGAAATTGATAAAAAATAATTTTTCAAGATTTTTTCTGAAATTTTTTTTTTCAAAGAAAATGAGTAGAAAACAGGTGAAATTGATTTTCTTTCAGTTTTTTTTGGAAATATCTCGGAAA
Source organism: Aleiodes leptofemur (assembly GCA_963942555.1). NCBI lineage: Eukaryota > Metazoa > Arthropoda > Insecta > Hymenoptera > Braconidae > Aleiodes > Aleiodes leptofemur. The sequence continues at coordinate 2,533,282 of OZ012618.1, read as the reverse complement.
TTAATGGAGATACGCCCTTTTTGCCCTACTCCTTTTTAACCCTTTCACTAAAATATTCCCAAAAAAATGAAAATTAAGGTAGTATCCTAGATTATGGTCGATAAAACAGAAAAAAATGAGGATTTGTAGGTTATTTTCCAATTAATCGCTGTTAATTCGAGAAAATGTGCTTCAATTTACCCGAAAAAAGCGATTAAACTATTCAACAGTCATGTCTTCAAGCTTGTGAATATAATTTTTTTTTGTTTCTCGAATTTTTTTTAACATTACTAATCTCCTATGATATTGCTTTGATGATATTCTCATCGAAGCAAATAAATGAATATCGCGAAACGTGAAATTCGGTAGTATTTTTTAAATTTCTCACTTTCGTTTCATTATTTAAAGGGATCTCGCAAACCGTTGGATTTAGGAGAATTTGTCAAGAGACCTTTTTTGTTGAGAATTCAATTCTTCATAAAAAAGGTCTCTTCATAAATTCTCCTAAACCCAATGGTTTTCGAGATCCTTTTGAAAATCGCGGAAAATTCCGTTTAAAACTGAAATACGCTTCAATAATAGACAATTTCCACTCGAAATGATTTTTCTCAAATTTTTGAGGTAGTCTCCTGAAGTACGGTTAATAAAACAGGGAAAAATGAGGATTTTCAGGCTTGTTTCCGATTAATTGCTGATATAATTGTGATTATTTGAAGGGATCTCGCAAACCGTTGGATTTAGGAGAACTTGTCAAGAGACCTTTTTTGTAGAGAATTCAATTCTTCATAAAAAAGGTCTCCTCATAAATTCTCCTAAACCCAATGGTTTTCGAGATCCTTTTAAAAATGTAAAAAAAAATATAATCTTTGATACGGCATCAAAAAAATAAGGGGTTAACTATATTCGAGTCCACTGCGATACTGCCTTGAAAGAGAAGAAAAAAAGGAAATATCATTTGAAATATCTCTAGTCTCACATAACCGAGAAAAACAATAAATTGTCAAGTGTATCACCAACGTGAACGTGACTACTCCCTCTAGTGCCTCGAATATCTCCCCCTTTTTTTTCCCCCAAAAAGTTTATCTCCAAATAATCTCTGCCTTCGTGATTCGAGTTGGGAATACTCTTCTCATGAACAAAGTGACACTCCGCCAATTTGTTCAAGTGGAAAAAAGGAAAGACGTTTAATCCTCTAATATTTTCACCTAATGTTTTCACAGCGCCAGAAAAAACATAACGAATTTATTTTCAGGCAGTAAAAGTCGACTTAGAAGTTCATTATGATGCATTTTATAATAAAATGATTCATACAAGTATTTTTCATGAATAAGCGGCTTTTCCAAAAAATTTGAAAAAATTACTCAATAATGGGAACAAGCTAAAGCATCTTCTCAATTTTTTTCAGATTTTTTTGTAAAGTCTTTTTCCCGAAAAAAAATCGTAACTACTTTGATGATGAATTTTTCAATTGAAATTGTGTCAAATTATCGACAAAAAGACACGAATCATTTTTTCAAGAATAGGCGGCTTGTTTGAAAAATCTGAAAAAATTACTAGATAATGGCGAAATACTCAGGTATCTTCCCAATTTTTTTCAGATTTTTTTTTCAAGTCCTCCCCTCCGAAAAAAATCAAGATTTCTCTTATCATCAATTTTTCTATTGAAATTGTATTAAATTCCATTAATAATTTATGAAATTGACGAGTTTTCATTCGTCCTTCCTCTTTCCACTTCTCTAATATTTCCGGCTAATGTCCTCGAGACTCGGAATAAACCGAATTTATTTCCTGGCAGTAAGCCGCGACTTATTAGGCACCTAAAAGTAAAAAAAACAACAAAAAAAAAACATTTAGAATTTTAGCATGAGAGGAACGTCGTGAATAACGGCTGTTGAGTTATACATGAAGTGAGTAACTGAGAATGAAATTTTTACACACAAGTGAATGAGTACAAGAGGCATAGAGAGAAAGAGAGAGGAGACACCAGCCACAGAATGTATTCTATGATGTACGTTGGTTTTAGCAGAGGCATTAGCCCGTGCAGATGTTAATCCTTCTAGCACACATACACATACACACAGAACAAGAGGAACGAGAGTACCTGAACATACAGAAAAGCCTTGTGAATACTGGAGGACAGCACTTAAGGTAGTTTTCATCACTCCCCGAATTTAAAGATTAAAACATGAAATAAATTTTGAATTTTTTAATTTTTTTTATTTCTGTAATTTCCATCGAAAAAATTTCAATTACTTTCTTAATGAAAAATTTGGATTTTTAAATTTTTCATTAGTTCGAAAATTAATTTTTTTTTTTCAACAATTTTGATTACTATTGTAATTAAAAATTTGACTGATGAAATTTTATAATTCTTTTTCTCATTCGAAATTTTGATTCTTTCTTACTTATTAATTGATTGGAATAATTAATTTTATAATAAAATCAACGCTACTATGTTTAATCTTCCCAAATATAATCGTTTTTCAGACAAAAATTTTGAGTTGAGAGTTTTAACTAAATGTAACACAAATAAGAACTTATAATTTAATCCAATCTAAATGACGCTTATATGACATTTATAATTCAATTTAACTAATAAAAATGTTAATAAGTTTAATAAAGAAAATAATTATGAAATTCCATCAGTCAAATTTTAAATTACAATAGTAATCAAAATTGTTAAAAAAAAAAATTAATTTTCAAACTGATGAAAAATTTAAAAATCCAAATTTTTTATTAAGAAAGTAATTAAAATTTTTTCGATGGAAATTACAGAAATAAAAAAAATTAAAAAATAATAACGAAAAAAATCGGATTATTCGGAGGGTGTCGTTATCAATGGAATTGACTGGACACCCATTGGTAAATGCGCAATACAACAGGAGTTTGAAAATGTGGGAATGGCGATTCCATTACAGATTACGTATACATAGTTGCTGAAAAGCGCAGATTGCCAGTGAGATTTTCGTGGACAGACGAATGATTTTCGCTTTGCGGCAATATCTAGTCAATCGTTCATCAGGAATTAACGATCCGCAATGACGCAATGCCTTTCAATATCAAGTTTACTGTGCATTGGCAGTCGAGTTATGATGCATTATTCGTGAAATGATTTTTTGAACTATTTTTATGTCTCTGCAATAATCATTAAAAAATTGTAAAAAATTGTATTTGAGGGGGAGGGATGGATCACAATTTTTCAGGGATAGGCGGCTTTCTGAAAAAATTTGAAAAAATTATGCAATAATGGAGACATACTGAGGCATCTTCTCAATTTTTTTCAGATTTTTTTGGAAAGTCCTTCATGGACAAAAAAATCAAGTTTATGATAATAAATTTTTGTGATTAAAATTATATTAAATTGATGGAAAAATATGGTTTAGATTTTTTAAAAAAGGGGCGGCTTGCTAAAAAAAATTGAAAAAATTACTCAATAATGGGAACATATTCAGGGATCTTCTCAATTTTTTTCAGATTTTTTGGTGAAGTCCTTCATAAGAAAAAAAAATTTAGACTCTAATGATAGATTTTTGGATTAAAATTGTATTAAAAAATTTGTAATAAAAACAGATGGATCAGAATTTTCCAGGAATGTGCGGTTTTCTGAAAAAATCTGAAAAAATTACTCGATAATGGGGACATACTCAGGCATCTTTTCAAATTTTTTCAGATTTTTTTGCAAAGTCCTTCACAAGAAAAAAAATCAAAATCCCTTTTCTGATGAATTTTTTTGATTAAAATAGTATTAAATTATCTTGAAAAATAAAGAAAAACTTATTAATGATGAGTTTCTGTTATTTCATAGTACCTCGGAAATTGAATAATTGGAGTTTAATGAAGAGACTCATCGAGGACAATACCAAGTAAAACTAGAACGTTCATTCACCCCTTTAAAATCATCTAGTAACAGAATATCCCCAGGAAAAGGGGAATCAACACTTGGAATTTAGTAAAATGAATTTATTCAATCGAATTTTGTGCACTGGGCTCCGTGCACAAACTAGGTGAAGAAATTTCAAGAAATTGAATAAATTTCCTGAGAAGGAGATAATCCAATTTGAATTTCCATGCGCTTTTAACCCAATTCAGTCGAGAAAAGATAAAACACAGGAAAATCCGATGTTTTTTTCGAGAATATCTCTGTAAATAATGGAGATACGCCTTTTTGTCCCGAAATGTTTATTGCAGAGGAATTCAAGAGCTAAAGAAAAGGACTCATGTAAAATCGCTCTATCTCGCTTAGTTTCTGAGATATTTAAAGAAAAATGATTTAACAAAAAAAAAGTCGATTTTTCTTGTTTCTTCTCTTTGCTACCGATTTCATTTTTTAAACCCAAGAAATATTTTCCAAAAAAATCTGAAAAAATTCAGGAAAGTGCTCTGAGTAGTCTAGATCATTGCCTAATTTTTTCAGATTTTTTTGTTTAGGCCTTCATAATAAAAAAAAATCTAGTCCATTTTATCCAAAATTAAATGGATCATTTTTTAAAGAATATCTCGAAAAATAACGGATACGCCCTTTTGACTCGAATTCTTTTTTGTAACTCTTGAAAATCTCTACAAAAGTGTTTTTGGGTAAAAAGGGCGTATCTCCATTAATTTCCAAGATTTTTCCAAATTTTACCTTTTTGCCACTGAATTTTTGACAAAAATTAGAAGAAAAAAAATTGAAAAAATTTTAATGAAAAAAATTAAAACAAAATTCTGAAGAAAATTAAAATTTAATTAAATTAAATTTTCCTGTAATTTGTTCATGACGCAGCAAAAAACAAATCGACTCTGCAGCCTCTTCGCCTCGATAAACCGGAGATGTAGTCTCGATAGAAGCCTTGTATTCTTCGGAATAAAATGAAGGAAGAATAAGAAGAGAGAAAAAAATAAGAAGAAAAAAAAGAGGGGAAAAAAAAGGAAAATAAACAAATAGGAAAAACCTCTTCTCCATGAACCGATCGATCTTCACTGGAGAATAAGGATGCTGATGCACTCACAAGATTGAAAGTTAATGCTTCCACACGTGAATTACTTTTATCATGATAAAACTTTTTTTTTTTTATGCAGAAACTGTAGTTGAAGTCTCAAGTGAATTATCACGGGTTTCGCTTGGAAAATCTGATGGACTGGCTCGAAGCGATGAAAATGATTTAATTTAATTTGATTAATTTAGGGGATGAAGAAAGGGGGGGGGGGACCCATGGGAAAAATTCGGAATTAAGTGGATTAAGTGATTAAGGTAGTATAACAGAGAACGGTCGATAAAACAGAAAAAAATGAGGATTTTTAGGTTATTTTCCAATTAATCGCTGTTAATTCGGGGAAAATGTGCTTTAATTTACCCGAAAAAAGTGATTAAACTATTCGAAAGTCATATCTTCAGCTTGTGAATATAATTTTTTTTTTGTTTCTCGAATTTTTTTTACATTACTAATCTCCTATGATATTGCTTTGATGATATTTTCATCAAAGCAAATAAATGAATATCGCGAAACGTGAAATTCAGTAGTATTTTTTAAATTTCTCACTTTCGTTTCATTATTTAAAGGGATCTTGCAAACCGTTCGATTTAGGAGAATTTGTCAAGTGACCTTTTTTGTAGAGAATTCAATTCTTCATAAAAAAGGTCTCCTCATAAATTCTCCTAAACCCAATAGTTTTCGAGATCCTTTTGAAAATCGCGGAAAATTCCGTTTAAAACTGAAATACGCTTCAATAATAGACAATTTCCACTCGAAATGATTTTTCTCAAATTCTTGAGGTAGTCTCCTGAAGTACGGTTAATAAAACAGGGAAAAATGAGGATTTTCAGGCTTGTTTCCAATTAATTGCTGTTAATTCGGGGAAAATGTGCTTCAATTTACCCGAAAGAAGTGATTAAACTATTCGAAAGTCATATCTTCAGCTTGTGAATATAATTTTTTTCTTCTCGAATTTTTTTTGCATTAATCTCCTATCACATGCATGAGACAGAGAGAGAGGCAAATAGTTACGACTACCTTCTAATTAAAATATCTCAATAACTATACGGTGAATTGAATATTTTTTTCTTCTATTATTTAGTTAAAATGCTGTTCTCTTCGCCAATTGTTTTTAAATAATGGCTCGACTGTGTGGTTTTTTAGTAATTTCGTTATTTCCGTTCGATTTAGGGCGTTTCATCCCCACCACCGGTATTTTCAGTAACTTTGATAATTCATATCTCATAAACTGGACGGACAAAAATTATGAAAAAATTCAGAAAAATGTAAAAAAATATAATCTTTGATATGGCATTGAAAAAATAAGGGGTTAACTGTACTCGAGTTCGTAGAAATACTACCTTAAACTTGAAATTAAGAGAAAAAAAAGGAGAAATTGAGGAATTTAATAGAAATGCGAGAAAAAATAATCCATATTTGGTTACACTCTTCTATTTCGACTTCTCGAAGATCAAGAGATCAGTAGTTGATGGAGGATAGCCGTAGTATCAACTCCGTATTAACGCCAGTGTCGAAGGAAAATCGTGCGAGAGAGTAGTCGTTGTTGAGAAGAAGAGGACAAATCAGTAGTGAAGAGGTAAAATGTTGAATAATTCCAATTTTTTTGTGAATATCTCGAAAATTATTGGAGATACGCTTTTTTTTGGCCTAAAACCGTTTTTTTTTTGTTGAGAATTTAAAGAGCTGCAGAAAAAGGATTCGTACAAAAAAGGGCGTATCTCCATTGTTTTTTGAATTATTTGAGGAAAACAACGAATAAAAAAAAAGGGAATTTCTCTTTTTTTTCTTTTTTATTTGAAATTTTGATTGATAACAAAAAAAAATATAAATATCTTGAAAATTAATGGAGATACGCCCTTTTTCGTCTAAGACAGTTTTATCGAGAATATAAAGAGCTACAAAAAAAAAGGATTCGTGCAAGAAGGGCGTATCTCCATTTATTTTCGAGATATTCTCAAAAAAATTAATAATAAAAGAAGAAAAAAAATTATTTCGATTTTTTTTTTAACTCAATCAATTACCGAAAAACCTAAAAATATCTTGGAAATTAAGCGAGATGTGGCGATTTTATCCAAATCATCCTTATTTAGCTTCTCAAATCCTCTATAAATCCATTTTAACGTAAAATAGGCGTATCTCCCTCAATTTCCGAGATATTCTATAAAAAAAAAAAAAAAAATCGATTTCTGTCTGTTTTCACGTCTTTACAATTAATTAAAATGAAAAAAAGAGAGGAATCCTATGAAAATAATAATTAACAAAAAAAAACAGTAGAAAAAGGACAGTGAAAGTGCGGAAAGAAAGAGAAAAGAGAGAGAAAGACAGAAAAATCGTGGAAACATGAATGAGCGAGGAAGTAAAATATCCTCACCCCAAAACCAAAAGGGCATAAGTCCTATCCTCAATACCCAGCACTTACGCCTCTTTGTGTCTCCCAATTATAGGATAGAGATTCACGAGAAAAACGCATTGAGAGACTAGACGATGGGTGCGATGAAGAAGAACAGAGAGAAAACTTTGGAGCAACAGAGTGCAACGTTTGAGAAGTTTCTGGCATCAGGGTAACATGCGAGAAGTACGGGTGGTGGAAGTGTCTCTTGCATGTGTGTACATGGTGTGTAAGAGAGATAAATTGAACGAAGGGAGAACTATCGTAATGTTAAATGCTTGGGAAAAAGAGGCAATGAGATGAGGGGAAAAAAGGAGAGAAGGAGGGGAGGGGAGGGGGGGGGGGGGGAGGAAAGGGAAATAGAAGAAGAAGTGATGGTAAATATGGTGCGAAGTCTATAGAGTCTTTTTCTATGTGTGTGTGAGTATATATACATATATATATATATATGTATATATATATATATGTATATATATATGTGCGTGTTTTATGCGAAACGAAAGAGAGAATGGGAGGAACGAGGATAAAGGCAACGTGGGAGGGGGGGGGGGGGGGAGATGAGAACGAAAATAGGGGAAATTTTTTTTCAGGAAGAAAGGGGAAGGAGGGGGGTTTGATTGATCGGGTGGGGGAAAAGTCGATGCAACAGGTCGTTGGGGAATTTTAAACCGGGTAACCTACTGAGAGAATTTTTTTTTTTTTTTGGAGTCTCGAACTGAAAAAGTGTGGTAGAAAAAGGACTTTGACTGTAAAAATATTGTTAGTTAATATTGTGATGGAAAATAGGAATTTTCAGTCTGAAAATGAATTTTATTAGCTTCAAGTATAATTATCAGACAGTAGACATGAGTATGAACTGTTGGTTCTCGTTATGTGAAATTTGATTGTCACAGTTGTATTACAGAATTAATTATAGTAATTAAAAAGAGGCAATTTATAATTTTTCAATTTTTTTAAAAATTTTCCAAAGTTTTTTATAATTATTTTTCTGCCAAGAAAGTCTTCAGAGAAATTTCAAAATTAATGAGAAATTTATATAGAATAGAATTTTCAATTACTCAATTAATTAGTAGTTCAAATGTAAATTCATGGATTTTGTTCTATTTAAGTCGAACAATTCTTCATAAAGTTTGAGTTATGACACGAAAATTACTAACAGAACTAAAATAGTATTAAAATAAAATGTTGTCATTTGCACCCTTTTATTACCCAATTTTTTTCTCTCATCAATCGTTTTCATGTTTTTCGATTGGAATTTTTTTTTTCAATGCATTTCGGACATACGCCCTTTTTATTCCAAGACACTTCTCTTTTTTTTACACTTACGCCTTTTTGACTCTGAGGTGATGATATAATCAACATTATTCATCATCATATTGTTAACAATAAGAAGAATGATAATAATAATAATAATAATTTCTAATACTAATAAACTAATTTCAAAAATCAGTTTTATTCAATGTTTAAGATTTTTCAGAATTTTCCAATTTTTTATGAAATTTTCGAAATTTTTGTGGAATTTTCAAAAAAATTATGAAGTTTTCTAAAATTTTCCAAAATTTATGAAATTTTTATGAAATTTTCAATTTTTGATGGAATCTTTATGAAATTTTCGAAATTTTTACTAAATTTTTATGAAATTCTCGATTTTTTAAGGGAATTTTTGTGAAATTTTCGAAATGTTTATGAAATTTTCGAAAAATTTATGAAATTCTCGATTTTTTATGGAATTTTCGAAATTTTTATGAAATTCTTGATTTTTTAATGGAATTTTTAACAAATTTTCGAAATTTTTATGGAATTTTTATGAAATTTTCGAAATTTTTATGGAATTTTTAAGAAATTTTCGAAATTTTTATGAAATTCTTGATTTTTCAATGGAATTTTTAACAAATTTTCGAAATTTTTATGGAATTTTCGAAATTTTTATGAAATTCTTGATTTTTTAAAGGAATTTTTAACAAATTTTCGATTTTTTTATGGAATTTCCATGAATTTTTCGAAATTTTTATGAAATTCTTGATTTTTTAATGGAATTTTTAACAAATTTTCGAAATTTTTAGGGAATTTTTATGAAATTTCCATGAAATTTTTATAAAACTTTGATGAAATTTGTTTCAAAATTTTTTTCTGATAATTTCTCAAATTAAATTCCAGCAACCTTCCTTTCCCCACATACATGCCAAAAATCACTTTCATTCTAATATTCAAGATTTTTCAACAAATAATAATAATAATAATATCTAATTTAAAGTCGAAAAAAGTCGGCAAGTATCAGAAGGATAGAATAATTTTATTTGTACTATTAGCATATTTTTTTTTTCAAACCATTACCACACGAATCCCATTGTCCACGCCCCCTCCTCCTCCTCCTCCTCCTCCTCCCATGGACCGAAAAAGGGACGAGAGAATAACTCTGTGCTTTGACTCCAACCGATAACCCGTTAAAATGCACACGACTTTAGGCTTATTGTTTCTTTTTTTTTTTTAATTCCTCTTTTTTTCCCTTTTTTCTGCTGTTAACTCGTGTCGACCAGCGAAATCGATCGCTGAGCTTTTGATATCTTGTTTATTTTTTTTTATTGTTTTATTTTTTTTTTGTTCTTTTCTTTGGATCTTGTCGAACCAAAGGCTTTTTTTTTTTTTTTTTTTTTTTTTTTTTTTTTTAGAAAAAACAGGAGAAGCTGTGTTTGATGATTGGGATTTTGTTCCATTTTTTGTGTTTTTTTTTTCTCAATGTAATGGTTTATTCATGGACTGGAGAATTTCTTGGGTGTTTTATTTCTTCTTACTCTCGGTTATGGTTGATTTGAGCGTCTTCATCTTGCCCGCGAGATAATTATCGTGATGAAAGTGAGGCTGGACACAAAAGAAGATGATGACGAGAGAGTTTTGGGAATTAATCAGTTTTGTGCTGAGTAAATGGATATTCGAAAAAAGGGGGGGGGGATTTTGCAAATTTTTCTTCAATTTAAGAAATTCACTTCTAATTTAGGACATTTACCTGTCATTTAAACATTTTCTATTGAATTATTTTATACGTTTTTTTTTTTTTCATGGGAAATAACGATTTTTTGAGGTTTCAATGAATTCAATTCAAATTTAGAAATAAAAATGAAATAAAACAAAATTGAATTAAAATTTAGAAATTTCTAATTTTTTTTTCTTATTTTTTGAAAAATTAGGGAATTCGTGAAGGGATTGTATAAATGAATTTTTTAGAAACATTGGAGTAAAAGAAAAATATTTAGAAATCGTTTTTTTGGGAATTTGGAGGGTTCCAGAAAAATGCTTTTGATAATTTCTTGAGAAGCTGATAAAGAAGGGGGGGGGGGGATTGTTGGAAAAGTTCGAATTTTCATTTTTTTTTCATCTTTTTTTGGAAAATATCTCGAAAACTAATGGAGATACGCCCTTTTTGTCTTGATCCTTTTATTATAGCTATTGGAATTTTTGGTAAATAGAGGATTTAGGCAAAATCGCGCTATCTCGCTTGGTTTTTGAGATATATTCTTAAAAAATAAGAGATAAAAGAAATGAAAAAAGATGAATTGAGATAAATTGATGAAATTGGGATTTTTTTAATCAATTAATTCTTGAGAATATCTCGGAAATCAAGTGCAGTAGAGCAATTTTAGGTCGAATCGTTTATTTTTAAGGAATTTCAAGAGCTACAAAAAAAGGGATTGAGGCATAATCACTCCATCTCACTTATTTTCCGAGATATTTCCCAAAAATGATAAATTTAAAAAAACGGTACATTAAAATATCGATTTTTTCGTTATTCGTTTTTTAAAAATATGTTTTTGGATAGAATTTCAAAATCCACAAAAAACTCTCAGGGTAAAAAGGGCGTATCTCCATTAATTTCACGATATCCCCAAAAAAGCATCAATTGGCCTAAAATTTTGTAAATAAATAAAAAATCCTATTTTCATGATTCATGATTAAAAACCTATTTTCTGGTATTAGAAGCGAATTCGAAGATGAATTGATGAATTACAGAGATCGGCAAAAAAAAATTCGCATTTTTAATTTTTTAATTTTTTTTATTTCTGTAATTTCCATCGAAAAAATTTTGATTACTTTCTTAATGAAAAATTTGGATTTTCAAATTTTTCATTAGTTTGAAAATTAATTTTTTTTTTAACAATTTTGATTACTATTGTAATTTAAAATTTGACTGATGGAATTTCATAATTATTTTCTTTATTGAACTTATCAACATTTTTATTAGTTAAATTGAATTATAAATGTCATATAAGCGTCATTTAGATTGGATTAAATTATAAGTTCTTATTTGTGTTACATTTAGTTAAAACTCTCAACTCAAAATTTTTGTCTGAAAAACGGTTATATTTGGGAAGATTAAACATAGTAGCGTTGATTTTATCATAAAATTAATTATTCCAATCAATTAATAAGTAAGAAAGAATCAAAATTTCGGATAAGAAAAAGAATTATAAAATTTCACCAGTCAAATTTTTAATTACAATAGTAATCAAAATTGTTTAAAAAAAAATTAATTTTCAAACTGATGAAAAATTTAAAAATCCAAATTTTTCATTAAGAAAGTAATTAAAATTTTTTCGATGGAAATTACAGAAATAAAAAAAGTTAAAAAATTAAAAATGCGAATTTTTTTTTTGCCGATCTCTGCATTTGGCTACTGTATTCACGTATTTCCCTATGCACCAACAACAATCATTTATTACAAAGTTATCAGACAGTCAATAATTTTCATATTGAATCGTAAATTTTTCTTTTCTTTTTTCCCTTTTTTTCAAGACATTTTCCAGATTTTAATCTTTTGCCTAACTTAAAAAGCGCAAAATCTTGCATTTGGCCCATAAGACACCGTTTTATTTTTATTTCTTGTCCATTTATTACAAAACTACTCCAAAATCCTCTAAAAAAAAGCATCAGGTCAAAAAGGGCGTATCTCCATTGTTTAATCAAGTTTCAACTGCAATAAAACAATGTCAGACCAAATAAAATTAATTCCACTTTAAAACCCCTTTATAAAAAATTAATTGATGCAAAGAATTTAATTACAAGAATCAACGGAAAATGAGGTAGAAATGCAGTTGAGATGAATCATGAAAGATCAAAGGGGTTTTTCGTTCAGAAAATCTCAGAAATTCCTTCTCTTCCACGTAATTTTCATCTATTTGCTCACGTCCCACATTTTGTATTTCAAAGATTTAAACAAAAAAAAGAAAAAAAAATGATTTGTTTTTCCTTTCTACTCTCAAATTTAATCTTCCCCGAATATAAACAAGTGCTCTAATGTTTATTTGAATGAACGAATTTTTTTTTTTTCTTTTTTTATTTTCAACGAGAACGCGAGTTGAAGTTATGAGTCAAGTTTCCGGCTCCAAAAATATGATTAACGTCAATAATAAAATCCATTGATTTCAATGGGGAATTAAAAATAAAAATTAAAATGGACAAAAAAAATGAGGAGAAATGCAGAGACACATTACGTAACTGTTATGAGGATTTTTATTTTTATTTTTTAATGGAATGCCATAATATTTATAAATGCCAGAGGAGAAATGTTTCCTTTCTAAATGGTTTATAAAACTGAAGGTGACGATTTCCTGAAGACCAGACGACTCAATTCCTCGGTTAATGCTCTGACTGTTTATTTATCAAATTTGTCGGAGGGAGGGGGGGGGGGGGATTTAATTTAAACATTAATTAGTTTATTTTAGAATTTTCTAACAAATGATTTCATGAGGATCTAATTTTTTGTTTTTTCATAAAAAATCGATTTTTTTGAATTTTGATAAATTTAATTTATTTATGATTTTTTTAAAATTTTGTTAAAATTTAGGAAATTTTCATTTTTATTTAAGAAATTTATCTTTAATTTGAACGTTTTCTATTAAATTATTTCATGTTTTTTTTTATTAAGAAAACATAGTTTTTTTTTTGAGTTTTCAATGAATTTAATTAATTTAGGATTTTTTTTTAATTTATGAAATTTTTTAAATATTTTTAAAATTTTTTTTAATATTTGTGATTATATTGAGATTTTTTTTGGAATTATTTGAGCTGGGAAAAAATGCATAAACCTTTTTTTTTGATAATTCTTGATAAATTTTCGCAAAAATTGATATTTTTGGAAATTGTGAAGATTTTCAGGGAATTGGGAATTGAAAAAAAAATTGTGGGATTAATTTGAGCTTTTTTTTTTGCTGAGATAGGATGTTTGGGTAAAATGTCGTGACCTTTCTGAAGAGATTTTGTGGGTTTACAAGAAGAGGGTCTTGAATTCCCATGAGCCCAAGGGCCAGAGAAATGTCGAGGATAAATCATGGGGAGGAGATTTTCAGAAGAAAAGAGGGAAGGGGGGGGGGAGGAAAGAGTTGAGTTATTTTTGTGGTACTTTTGGAGTGAACATCTCGGAAACTAAGCGAGATAGAGCGATGCTCAAATTTTTTTTTACAGAATTTCAAGAGCTAAAACAAGGAATTCATACAAAATCTGTCTATCTCGCTTATTTTCCGAAATATTCCCAAAAAAAAATTACAAAAATCCAATTATTCAAATTTATCGAAAAATATTCGCATTTTTTTTTTTTTCTGTAATTTCCATCGAAAATTTTTTAATTACTTTCTCAATGAAAAATTTGGATTTTCAAATTTTTCATTAGTTTGAAAATTAATTTTTTTTTTTTAACAATTTTGATTACTATTGTAATTAAAAATTTGACTGATGAAATTTTATAATTCTTTTTCTTATTCGAAATTTTGATTCTTTCTTACTTATTAATTGATTGGAATAATTAATTTTATAATAAAATCAACGCTACTATGTTTAATCTTCCCAAATATAACCGTCTTTCAGACAAAAATTTTGAGTTGAGAGTTTTAACTAAATGTAACACAAATAAGAACGTATAATTTAATCCAATCTAAATGACGCTTATATGACATTTATAATTCAATTTAACTAATAAAAATATTAATAAGTTTAATAAAGAAAATAATTATGAAATTCCATCAGTCAAATTTTAAATTACAATAGTAATCAAAATTGTTAAAAAAAAAAAATTAATTTTCAAACTAATGAAAAATTTAAAAATCCAAATTTTTCATTAAGAAAGTAATTAAAATTTTTTCGATGGAAATTACAGAAATAAAAAAAATAAAAAAATTAAAAATGCGATTTTTTTTGCCGATCTCTGGTAAAAAGGGCGTATCTCCATTATTTTCCTCGATATTCTACAAAAAAAAACGTTTAAAAAATCGGTTTTATTTTTTTTTTTTACTATCGATTTTTTATAATTCTCCGAATCAAATATCATCAATGAAAATAATCTATTTTTCACCCTGACATCTTCATTAATTTTTCGGCCAGTCATGATTCTAATAGAGCCGTTACGATTCAATTCCCATGGCCACAAGAGGCTCCAAAGCCCATCTACCACAAAGCCCCGAAGGACAGTAAAAATAAAAGGAAGAAGCAACACATGTATAGGGTTTTTCCTTGCCTCACAGACCAGAATGAGGTAGAAGAAAAATCCGAAGGACCCTGAGGGTGTCACCGGGTCATGTATCACGCGGGAAATACTCTTGGCCCTTTGTCTAAAGCCGAAACATGTTGGCCACCGTGAAAGTGGCTGGAGTTTTTCCTTGAAAAATTACTAAATCCCAACACACATCCTGGACCACCGATTTGTCTTTCTGTCCACAATGAAATCTCAATTTTTCAAAAAATTCTTACACTATTATTTTTATTTTTCTCATTTGGGAATTTAAAAAAATTGAAGGAAAATTCAATGAATTTATTTTTTTAATTAAGTAAATAAAAGGGGAAAATTCATTTTTTTCAATTATTTTTGGAAAATATTTTGGAAATTAATGGAGATACGCCCTTTTTGCCAATTTTTCAGAAAATTCTCAGACTATTCTTTCATTTTTGTTTTTTTGGGATTTTTAGGACATTTAGAAAAATTAAAAGAATTCAAAGGATTCATTTTTTTGAATTGAGTGAAAAAAAGGGAAAAATTCATTTTTTCCAATGATTTTTTGTAAAATATTTTGGAAATTAATGGAGATACGCCCTTTTTAACCTTAGATTGTTTTTTCAGAACATTTTCAGAGCTTCAAAAAAAAATGAGGTTGAGAAAAGGCGTATGTCCCTTATTTTCTGAGTTTTATAAAAAAAATGAAGAATTTTTCAATTTTTTTTAGAATTTTAGGAATTTTTGGGGAATATTTTAGAAAATAATGGAGATACGTCCTTTTCGTAGCAAAAAGTTCTCTTTAGCTCTTGAAATTCTCTACAAAAAAAGACAAATTAGGGCCAAAAGGGCGTATCTTCATTATCTTCCGAGAATTTTTTCAAAAAATCCACCAAAAAAGTCGATTTTTCGTGTTTTTTCTCTTCCCTACTGAATCCATTTTTTAATCCCATCAAATTTTCCACGAAAAAATCTGAAAAAATTCAGAGAGATGCTCCAACATGTCTCCACCATTCCCAAATTTTTTCAGATTTTTCTAAAAAGCCCTTCATAATAATAAAAATTCTAGTCTATTTTACTCCAAAATCACATCGTTCATTTTTCTAAAATATCTCGGAAACTAATCGAGATAGCGCATTTTTACTTCAATCCTTTTTTGTAGCTCTCAAAATTCTCTACAAAATCATATTCGGTCAAAAACGTCGTATCTCCATTATTTTCCGAAATATTCCCAAAAAAACAATAACAATTTTTTTTTTTTCATTTTCAATTAATTTTCCCTCAATTTTATCCTTTTTTCCCCCTTTCTCTCTCTCTCCCTCTCTCTTTTATAAAATAGTATGAGTTCATATAAATATGAACTCATAGTTTTAATGCATTAGAACAATTCAGAGAAGTTTCAAGACGCCAAAGTGACACTGCATAAGCCCCCAACATTGGCAAAACCAAAAGAGCAAAAAAGCAAAAGAGATCCTCTCAAGTACTAACTTATGGACCAGAAATAACACCTCGTCCCCTCAGAATCAAAGGGGCGTAAGTGTTATCTTTAAAACACAGCACTTATGCCCCTTTGTGTTTTCTCTAAAATGATGAGATTTTCCTCAGTGGTCCAAAATAACCCACGAGCCAACTGGAATTGTCTAGGAAATATGCACATACGTGCCTGATGTTTCTCATTCTCATTCTCTTTTTTAAGACCCCCCCCCCCCTCCTTACCAAATCTGAAGACTTCAACATTCCATGAAGAAAAAAAAAAAAAAAAAAAAAAAAAATTTAAAAAAATGTAAAAAAAAATTTCTAGTTGTTTATACGAAAACGTTGAGTCTCAGGATGAAGAAAAAATATATATATGTATACACTGGTAAGAATCAGGGGTTTTTGTTGATACTTCGGGACTCTTCTCGGCCTTCCGTATTCCTAGGATTATTTTTTTAAAGCTTCTTTTTTTATCTCTGAGAACAAGAGAATTGATAGAGAAAACATGTTTTATGTGTGTTCGACATATTGAAGTCATTGGGATTGTAAAAACAATAGGTTTTTGTGATTTTTTTTTTTTTTTGGGGAAGAAAAAAATAAATAAACGAATGATTTTATGGGATTTCAATTGTTTTTTTGTGATAAAAAAAAAAAGAATTTAATTTGGTAAAAAAAAAGATAAAAAAGAGGATAATTTTAGGTTTTTATTCGTTTTTTAAATAATTTTCTTAATAAACAATGGAGATACGCCCTTTTTATTCTGAGGTCTGTTTGCAGAGAATTTCGTCACAAAAAAAAGGATTGGAGTCAAAAGGGCGTATCTCCATTATTTTCTGAGATATTTATAAAAAAAAATTAAAAATGATTTTTTTTTGTAATTTATCGATTTTTGAACAAAATTCATGCTTTTCTTGAAAATATCTTGGAAACTAAGCGAGATATGCTTTTTTTAAACGAATTTTTTTTTAGTAATTTTACAAAATTTTCTGAGAGTAAAAAAGGCATAACTCCATTATTTGTTGAAATATTCTCGAAAAAATGAATGAGAAATGAAAAAGGCGTATTTTTCATTAATTTTCTAAGAAATTCTCAAAATTATTAAATTCCTAAATAATTGACTCGTCTTTTACCTCTTCAGTACTAATTAAAAAAAAAAGAAATTAATTCAGCAAAAATTTGTGAAGTATTTTCACTGGAATTTCATCATGTCTGAAATTGAACTCTAAACAAATGAAATTCCTCACAAAATTCATCGCCTCAGTCTACTAAATTTTATTTCATTGAACGAAAAAAAGTTCAATAATTAAATCGAATATTTTCGTTTAAACGTCGAGTCATTGGATGTAGGAGTAAAAATGCATTGATGAAGACAGAATGGCTCTTTCATTTTTTCTTCATTTTTCATGTCAGAGTTTTTTGGTTTACAATGTGTGTACCACCTGTGGTGGATAAAAGGCTCATTCAAGATAGTAAGGGTAATTACCAGCAAACTCAATTAGAGTTAACCCCTTATTTTTTTTGATGCCATATTAAAGATTATATTTTTTTAAATTTTTCTGAATTTTTTCATTATTTTTGTCCGTCTAGTTTATGAGATATGAAATATCAAAGTTACTGAAAATACCGGTGGTGGGGATGAAACGCCCTAAATCGGACGAAAATAACGAAATTACTAAAAAACCACACGGTTGAGCCATTATTTAAAAACAATTGGCGAAGAGAACAGCATTTTAACTAAATAATAGAAGAAAAAAATATTCAATTCACCGTATAGTTATTGAGAAATTTTAATTAGAAGGTAATCGTAACTATTTGCCTCTCTCTCTGTCTCATGCATGTGATAGGAGATTAATGCAAAAAAAATTCGAGAAGAAAAAAATTATATTCACAAGCTGAAGATGACTTTCGAATAGTTTAATCGCTTTTTTCGGGTAAATTGAAGCACATTTTTCCCCGAATTAACAGCAATTAATTGGAAACAAGCCTGAAAATCCTCATTTTTTCCTGTTTTATTAACCGTACTTCAGGAGACTACCTCAAAAATTTGAGAAAAATCATTTCGAGTGGAAATTGTCTATTATTGAAGCGTATTTCAGTTTTAAACGGAATTTTCCGCGATTTTTAAAAGGATCTCGAAAACCATTGGGTTTAGGAGACTTTATGAAGAGACCTTTTTTATGAAGAATTAAATTCTCTACAAAAAAGGTCTCTTGACAAATCCTCCTAAATCCAACGGTTTGCGAGATCCCTTTAAATAATGAAACGAAAGTGAGAAATTTAAAAAATACTACTGAATTTCACCTTTTGCGATATTTATTCATTTGCTTTGATGAAAATATCATCAAAGCAATATCATAGGAGATTAGTAATGTAAAAAAAAATTCGAGAAACAAAAAAAAATTATATTCACAAGCTGAAGATATGACTTTCGAATAGTTTAATCGCTTTTTTCGGGTAAATTGAAGCACATTTTTCCCCGAATTAACAGCAGTTAATTGAAAACTAACCTACAAATCCTCATTTTTTCCTGTTTTATCGACCAAAACCATCGATGAAGACAACAGGCTCTTCCTTTTTTCTCCCTTTTTCACGTCAGGATTTTCTGGTTAACACAATGTGTGTGTACCACCTGCGGTGGATAAAAGGCTCATTTAATTGTCACAGAGACTTTCCTGTGTTTCTTTGGGACAGGACACGATACTTGGTAATACTGGGTTACCAAGCCTCAGGGGCTTGTGATAGTGCTTTGCACGGAACTTAAGTGAATATTTAACAGGATATTTAATCTCTTGAGAAGGAACTTCAGTTTCTCGTCATAATCAGAAATTCGGTGATAAAGTAGTGAAAAGCGAATAATCACACTTTATTGGTTTTTTGTTTCTTCATTTTTTCATTTTTTTTTTTCGAAACATCAATTTTCATCGAAAACGACTTGAAATGATCCAAAATATCGAGAAATAATAGCCAGAAAAAAAAATGTTGACATATATCGACATATATTCCTTTCCAACATTAAAAAAAAAAAAAAAATTATTTTCCTTAACGACTAAAAAACGTCAAATTCTCGAAAAATAATTTTTCCAATTTTTTTTTTTCTTTCCTCTGTGATGGGATAAAATGGGAGATGCCATAGATGTTCCTGGGACTGACAAATGTCGTTGAGAATGACACTATGGGAAAACACATGTTCACCAATGCCCCTCTCTCTGTGTCACACGAGAGCATGAGCGGAAAAAGTGTACGAGGTTTACGAGAACTCTCACTGATGTGTATATATTCCACAAGCTCTCTCTATAAACTTTTTTTTTTTTCGTGAAAATGTTTTTTTTTTTTTTTTTCCTTTTTTTCGTGCATCATGTGCTGCTCTTCGTTCGCTCGATTTTTCGCTTCCTGCATTGATGGGAATGCGAGCGAGAGAGAGTCGTGGCTGCTAGCACGCGCGAATTGTTTGTCATTTCCAACTGCATCAGTTCATTTTTTTTTCATTTTTTTTTCAATTTTTTTTTCTCGTATATTACTTCCTCTCCTGTTAGTGCGGTTTTTCATTTTAGCGACAAATGAATAAACTCGAGTTTTGACAGTTTTTTTTAAAGCTCTTCATAGAATTTCAGGAGTTTTATTCACTTTTTGCTGACAATTTTTGATTTTTTTTTCCACTTTTTCCAGAATATTTCGGTTAATAATGGAGATACGCCCTTTTTATCCTAGGATAGGTTTTGAAATCTTGGAATTATTTATAAAAAATGAATTAGGAGAAAAAGGGCGTATCTCCATTTCTTTCTGAAATTTTTGTTTTTTTATTTCATTAATTAAGTTTGGAAAATTAAAATTGGAATTTTATGTCTTTGTCACCAGTTTTTTGAAAATATCTTGGAAAATAAGCGAGAGAGAGCGATTTTGCACGAATGCTTTTTTTTAGCTCTTGAAATTATCTACAAAAATGGTTTCATTCAAAATTGCTCTATCTCTCTTATTTTTCGAGATATTTTTAAAATAAAAATGAAAGTACCGAAAAAGCGAAAATGAGTCGATTTTTAGTTTTTTGTTAAAATATCGTGGAAAATAAGCGAGATAGAGTAATTTTGCACGAATCCTCTTTTGTAGCTCTGGAAATTATCTACAAAAATGGATTCATTCAAAATCGCTCTATCTCTCTTATTTTTCAAGATATTTTTAAAATAAAAATGAAAGTATCGAAAAAAGCGAAAATGAGTCGATTTTTAGTTTTTTAAAAAAATATCTTGGAAAATAAGCGAGATAGGGCGATTTTCCCCCAATTTTTTTTTGTAATTCTTGAAATTCTCTACGAAAAGGGCGTATCTCCATTATTTACTGAAATATTTATTATTCATGAAAAAACTGAATTCAATTAAATTTAATTAATTATTCCAAACATTTTTAGGTTTCGAAAAAAAAAAAAAAAACAGATTAAAATCTTAAAAATTTCAAGGTCAAGATTCTAAAGAAATACAAAGTAGTTTTCATACGTAAGATCGTTTATATTCTCTCTTAGAAACGAAAGATCAGGGGAAGACCCATCGTGAGTCACGAGTGTAGCCAGTGATCCTCGTGAGAGAAGTTAACGATATCCCTTTCGAGCCAAATTTTCTGATCTCGAAGAATCATGAATTTAAAAAAAGAAAAATAAAAATAAAAATAAAAATAGAATGTGGAATAAATAGATAAACGTTAACGAGATTCACGTGCACTCCACGTAAAAAATATTTTTCAATTTTTTTTTTGCATAAAATTTTGTGAATACAAAGTTTAAAGCAATGTTCAACTTGTGGTGAAATCAATTTTTTTTCTTGCTTTAAAAATTACTTTGGTCCTCCCAGAATACGAGCAAGATTATCACCTGAAACCCATTTTTTCACATGAAATTTTGAATTTTTCCCAAGGCATTTCTTCATATTCATAGCCCAAGTCAAAACTTCAATCGTGTTTTTCTCGAAACATGATTTTTCAAATTGGCACGCAGCATAACTCCAATAATTTTCATTATTTTCATTTGAATTTCCTACAGCATCTTGAAAACAATATTTCGAACAGTAATACGTAGGGGATTTTCAAAAAATTGATTTGCACATTTTTTATTGATAAAAAATTGCCGATTTTTTGGCCGAAATTTGAATTTTTTCATTCAAATGGTCACCAATCACACAAAAAACAATATTTTTGAAATACCCTACGTATTTCTGTAGCTATATGTATCTAGACTGAGCCAATTTTTTTTTTTTTTTCAATTAAAATTTGCACCAGTTACACTGCGTGCCGCAGAGTGTTTTAAATTCGAGGAGCCTCGCAAGAATGGCTCTTGTGTCGTCATTTTTTGATATTTTTTGATGATTTTTTTTTCTGAAAACTCAAATATATGCTCAATCACTCCCTCAAATATCATTATTTTATTGCCGATTTTTCTATAGAAAAAAATATCCAAAAAGTGGATTTCGGAGAATCGTGGATTTAAAATAAAGAGAAAAATTGAAGAAAAAAAAAGGAATGCGGAATACATAGTGAATGTTGAGATGGTGCGAATGGCGTGTACGGTCACGCGATAATCACCCTCGGGAATAATCCTCGACCCTTTTTCATTTTTTTTCTTTTCTTTTGCTAATGCGAAAAGGAGATCCTTTAAATGCAGTCCAACGATTTCCAGTTGATTGCATCACGCCATCTAGTCGTGTACGAGATAACAAGACGTTTTGGAGAAGAAATAAGTAGCTTAGGGTATTCTGTTACAATCTAATCTTCATTGAGAATTTTCTCTTCGTTGAATAGAATTAATTCTTCGATTTTTTTTTTTGAACTTAAACTTTTTTGAGATAGGAGTTTTAGACGAGATAATTTTTTTTTTGAGTGAAGTACTTTGAAGAAAATTCTGAAAAAATTCTGGAAGATGCTGGGGTATGTCGACATTAATGTGGAATTTTTTCAGATTTTTTTGGGATGGCCTTCATCTCGAAAAAAATTGGAAACTAATTAGTAATTTATTAAAATTGGAAAATTTGATTTTTTTTTAATTCTTTTTTTGGAGAGTATCTTGGAAATTAAACGAGATAAAGCAATTTTGCGCCAAACTGTGGTATGTTTGGACTAAGATTTCCTATTTCACGCAAATACATCGTCGCCTTAGAGTGAAAAGGGCGTAAGTGCCAAAAATACGAAATCCTAGTGTGAAAGGGGCGTATGTCCACTTATCACTCCAAAATGTTTTTTATGGTCTCTGGAACATTATTTGGATAATTGAAAATTAAAATAATAAAGTGGCGTAATTACCAATCTTAAAATGAAAGGGACGTATCTCCACACTTACGCCCCTTTGTTATTTTCTTTTTGAACGCTATATAATTGTTAATGTTAAAGTGAAAAGGACGTATCTCCGCACTTACGCCTCTTTGTTATTATAATTTTTTCATCTCATGAGAATATTTGGAGTTATGCCCTTTTGTTTTTAGGATTTCTCATCTAAATTTTGGCACTTACGCCTTTTTGTTTTTATAATTTTTTTTATAGCATATGAGAATTTTTGGAGTTACGCCCTTTTGTATTTTGCGATTTTTATCTAAATTATGGCACTTACGCCTCTTTGTTTTTAAATTATTTTCATTGAATTATTTTTCCGGACTTACACCTCTTTGTTATTAGTATTTTTCCAATGATTAGGAAAAATTCAATGAAAAAAACTAAAAACAAAGAGGCGTATCTCCGGTACTTACGCCCGTTTGTTATTAGTGGGTGGTACTTACGCCTATTTGTTATTATTTTTTATTTTTTTACTAATATTGCGTAAAAGGCCTTGGAAAGCCTATTGGAGCAATAATGGTGGAGATACGCCTCTTTGTTATTTCGAAGAAAAAAAATCGGAAATAATGGCACTTACGCCCCTTTCACTCTAAGGCGACGACATTATTATTTGATAAAAATTCCACGTGAAAATATCAATGGCAAATATGATCGAGATTGAATATAAATCGATGCAGGAGAGAGATTTGGACAAATAATTGTTTATTTATCGTCATCAGTTAGCAAAATTCAATAACAAAAAATGAGTATGGATCTGCTGCAATTTCGAACTAAAAGCAATCAATATTGAGAGAAATAAGTATTGATTTCACTCAATTAAATCATCTACTTTTCTTGCATTGTTCATCGCAAATAAAAAAAAAGTTTTGTCTCAAAATTATTTTTATTTTTGGAAAATATTTTTTTGCCTCAGTTTATAATCTCATAAATCGTGAGTAACTATGTATTATAAACTCTGTTATAGAGAAAAATCCGGAAAAATTGGATAATGAATGTTTTCAATGATTATGTTTCTTAGAATGAAAAGCAGACAAAACATTGGTGCTTTGATAATTAAATATAATTTATTAACTTATTAAATTCGGAAGTGACCACAATTGCCGATTACCAACAAAATAATTTAAATATTGATGGTTCCGAAAAAAAACAAAAAAAAAATTTTTTTTCCCCTAAAAATAAATAAATTAATAATTTTTTCAATAAATCCACTAACCACGTGCAGCCGTGTGACGTCATGTTGCCGGCTCCTCGAGTGAAAATCCAGGAGCCGCAGATGATGAAAGATAAAACTCTCACCTAAACTTCTGTCTCCCCCCCAAAAAACTCGAAATGACAACAATAACAATTTTTAATAATTAAAAAAAAAGGCAAAAAATACAATTTCCAGTCACTAATTTTCGTTCGAAATTAACGAATCACCGACACGTACGGGAGTCGGCCACTGACTGAGCTCAAATGCGAGCGAGAGGTGCCTGAAGCCCAATGTGCTGGGGGGGAAGAGAGGAGAGGGGAGGGATAGAGGGATAGAGGCTGCGTAGACACTAGTTAGGGGGGGGGGGGGGGGGAGGAGAGAAAAAAAGGTTTTAGTTGCCCAGGCCCTCACTCACTCTCGCCACACAGCCACTTGGGGGGGGGGGGGTTGTATCCCTATTCTCTCCCCCTCCCCCTCCCTTCCTATTTCTCCATCCTCCCTTCCTTCCTTCCGTTTTGAGTGGCTCACTCAGTGCGAAAACCAAATGATCAACGAGGCTTGAGCCTCGAGAGAGAGTCTCGTGCTAATTGCCCTAGCCAAAACCATAACTACAAACACAGTATCCGCCTCATCTTGGGCTCTATTATATATATGGTTGAACAAGGTGGGATCACCTTAAGGTGGTCTTGAGGTGAGGGAAAGGATGAAACTTTGACTATTAAGTTTATGGGAAGTAATATCAAGAAAAGGGGGAATTATGAGGAAAGTTTTTGGATATTTTTGAAGGAATTATTTGGAGATTTTTTTGGGGGGGGGGGGGGGGGGGAGAATATGGGCTTATTTTTTTTTCGATTGAGGTTGTATCCTAGTGAATGCGAGGACAGTTAACCCTTTTTTTGATGCCGCATCAAAGATTATATTTTTTTAAATTTTTCTGAATTTTTTCATAATTTTTGTTCGTCCAGTTTATGAGATATGAATTATCAAAGTTACTGAAAATACCGGTGTTGGGGATGAAACGCCCCAAATCGGACGGAAATAACGAAATTACTAAAAAACCACACAGTTGAGCCATTATTTAAAAACAATTGGCGAAGAGAACAGCATTTTAACTAAATAATAGAAGAAAAAAATATTCAATTCACCGTATAGTTATTGAGAAATTTTAATTAGAAGGTAGTCGTAACTATTTGCCTCTCTCTCTGTCTCATGCATGTGATAGGAGATTAATGTAAAAAAAATTCGAGAAAAAAAAATTATATTCACAAGCTGAAGATATGACTTTCGAATAGTTTAATCACTTTTTTCGGGTAAATTAACGCACATTTTCCCGAATTGACAGCGATTAATTGGAAAATAACCTATAAATCCTCATTTTTTTCTGTTTTATCGACCACATTCTGGGATACAACCTTAAGGCAATTTTGTTTTTTGAGGAATATTTCGGAAATTAAGGAAGATAGAGCATTTTTAATGGGATGTTTCCCTTCACAGGATTGGGGCAAAACGGTGTAGGGTAATGTGACCAATAGATAGACGGTCGAAAAAAATTTGGGACTTGTCGAGGTCTACAAAATAGGCAAATCAGTCAGAGAAACTGCAGGAGGGAGCGACATATAGAAAAATATATAATAGATAAAGTGAAAATATTTTACTTCAATTAATTTTTGCTAAAAATCAATTGAGTTTGAATAATGAAGAGATCATTAATGAAAATTGAGAAGAAAATGGAATATATGAAATTAAATTACCTAAATCGAACTTCTGAAAAATAGACAGTAGCATATTCGCAGTGCCATGATTATAAATTCTGATCAATCGATATTTAATCGAGAGCGCATAAATTCTATATAAGTGTTATAATCACAAATTAAAGAGAGAGAGAAGTATATAAGAATCATTTAATTAGGGTGAGTTGAAAATCGTTTCAACTCAGTGTTTAAAATCATTCTGTGATTGAAACTATTTAACGTATTTATCCTGGAAAAAGATTGGTAATTCAGCGGAATATCATTTCTCTAATGTTCATCAACTCAAATAAGAGCGTATAAAACTGTTAAGAGGTTACACCACTGTAGAATTTTCAAAAAATCGATTTTTTTTCTTGCTTCAAAAATTACTTCGGGCTTTCCAGAATACGGGCAAGAAAAGTTATCAACTGAAACCCATTATTTCACATGAAATTTTGAATTTTTCCCAAGGCATTTCTTCATAATCAGAGCCCAAGTCAAAACTTCAATCGTGTTTTTCTCGAAACATGATTTTTCGAATTGGCACGCAGCATAACTCCAATAATTTTCATTATTTTCATTTGAATTTCCCACAGCATCTTGAAAACAATATTTCGAACAGAAATACTTAGGGGATTTTCAAAAAATTGATTTGCACATTTTTTATTGGTAAAAAATTGCCGGTTTTTTGGCCGAAATTTGAATTTTTTCATTCAAATTGTCACCAATCACACAAAAAACAATATTTTTGAAATGCCCTACGTATTTCTGTAGCTATGTGTATCTAGACTGAGCCAATTTTTTTTTTTTCAATTGAAATTTGCACCAGTGACACTGCGTGCCGCAGAGTGCTTTAAATTCGAGGAGCCTCGCAAGAATGGCTCTTGTGTCGTCAATTTTGATATTTTTTGATGATTTTTTTTTCTGAAGACTCAAATATATGCTCAATCACTCCCTCAAATATCATTATTTTATTGCCACTTTTTCTATAGAAAAAAAATATCCAAAAAACGTATTTTTTTAGGCTTTTACAGTGGTGTAACCCCTTAAGAATATCCAAGTAGTTCCCATAATCTATTTTTCCTTTTCAATTATCGTCACTTTCGATAATTGGATTTTTGATGATTAATTGAGTTTGAAAGAATTCAATGGGAATTCTATTTTTTTTCTGTCATTTTTAAGAATAACTCGGTAACTAAGCGAGATAGAGCGATTTTACCCGAATCCTTTTTAGTAGAGAATTTGAAGAGCTACAAAACTGTCTCCGGAAAAAAGAACTTATCCCCATTATTTACCGAGATATTCATTCAAAACTAGAAAAAAAAGTTTCACCTTTTTTCCACTTTTTTTACATAAATTTTCAAAATTTTCCTAATTTTCAAAAAATAGAAAACAAAATTGAATTTATTTTTATTTACTCACCAGTATCGTCGACGCATTTTGAATATCTTTTTCTCTATTTTCACTTCCTCGTCAATGCAATCTCCTTCTTTATATTAATTAATTAATTAATTAATTAAAAAAAAATTAATTCACTCCCGAAATCTCAATTAATGTTCGATTTATCGCGAATCACGTTAAATAAAAAAAAAAATTGAAATAAAATAAACAGTAAGAACAATCAGAACTAGGATAAGACACGTTACATCAGTTAAATTGAGGCGAAATTAGAGAAAATTGATATATATATCCTCAATCTCAAGCATGTGATACGTTTGTAATAGCTCCGTCTCGACTCCTGATGGAAACTGAGAAGTCAAACGAAAAAACGAATCGACGAGAGCTCTGGTGCTCGAATGAAAGAGGATGAGAGGGAGAAGGAGGGGGAGGGGGGGGGGTGTCTCATTCATACGTAGCACACGCGCCCCCGCAAATAATAAATACATTTCTATCAGTTATGAAAATAAAAAAAAAAAGTTGTGATTAATTTAATTATAAATAATTAATCATATTTCACATTGAATTCTAATTAGTTTTAATAATAATAATAATAATAATGATGGATAAGGGTCTCCCCCCCCTTTCCCCTTTTTTTAAATAGAGTTTCATACTTTTTTTTTATTCTAAGATTTTTTTTTTTGGAAATATTGGAAAAATTTGGGAAAATGTGGACTTTTTTTTTGGAAATTGATTTTTTTTTTATGGAAAAACTTTATGGAGAAATTTGAAAAAATTGGGTGATGATGAAGACTTGTTGGAGGATTTTCAGAATTTTTCTCAGATTTTTTCAAAATGTTTTTCACGTTGTAAGAATTCTGAAACTTTTGCAATTTTTAATAAATTTTTTTTTGTTTTTTTTTTCTTATTTCGCTCTTCAATTTTTTTTTTTTCTTTAAATGAAGGCTTTAATGAAAATTCTTGGAAAAATTACGCAATAATGGAGTCAAATTGGAGCATCTTTCAGAATTTTTTAAAAAAAATTTTCATTGAGTTCTTTACCTTGTAAAAAAAATCTAATAGTTTCTTCATTTTCACTAATTTTTTTGTTTTTCCGCATTTTACGTTTCAATTTTCATTTATTTTAGAGTGAAGGCTTCATTGGAAAAATGCGGAAAAATTAGACAATAATTTAGACATGTTGAACCATTTTCCAGAATTTTTTCAAATTTTTTCATCAATTCCTTCAGCCCCTAAAAAAATCTAATATTTTTTCCATTTCCCTTATTTTCCCATTTTTTCCTCATTTTCCATTTTAATTTTTCTATTTTTTCAAAATGAAAGCTTCAATAAAAAAATTTGAAAAAATTACATAAAAAAGTAGACATGTCGAAGCATTTTCCAGAATTTTTTCAGATTTTTCCATTAATTCCTTCAGTCTAAAAAAATTCTATCTCTAATTCCATTTCTCTTAATTTCCCCATTTTTTTCAACTTTTACCTTTCAATTCTCATTTTTTTCTCCTACATAAAATCCTCGATGAAAAAATCCGAAAAAATTACACAATGATGAAGAAACATTGACGCATCTTCCCCATTTTTTTCCAATTTTTCCACGAAGTCCTTCAACCTGAAAAAAATCCTGTTCTCTCTCCTATTTTTTCCAATTTCCCAATATTTTTTTTTCATTTTCTCCCATTTTTCCCTTTTCACGTTTCAATTCAATGGCAATGGGGGCATATCTCGTATTCGTTGATATGTGTTGGCTGGAAAGCTTCGGCAGAATCATCCCCCAATGGTGCTTTTCAACGTATTGTCCTCCTGGTTTTCATAACGATCCCTGGACTCTATTGTTTGCCCAATGATACGCCATCTACAACGGGTAATTAATAAAGCCCCGTTGTGACACAGCAGTGGATTATGTTCATTACCGTTTTATATGACGAAAATCATAAAGTTCATTCATGTTAATCCGGAAGTTTATTTATTTTATTAACATTCAATGCAATCAATTATTTCTCATTTCTGATTAATAAATGTGTTAATTTGGGGGTAAAAAAGACTAAATTTTTTTTAATTATGAAGCCGTTAATAAGAAAAATCTGAAAAAATTAGAGGATAATAGAGACATGTTGGGGCATTATCCTGAATTTTTTCAGATTTTTTTGAAGAATATTTCTTGGGTTTAAAAAATAAAATCGGTAATAAATAGGCGAAAATGTGAAAAATCTACTTTTTTCGTCAATTATTTTTTGAGAATATCTAGGAATTTAAGCGAGATAGGACGATTGCACTATGATCTTTTTTGTGGAGGATTTCAAGAGCTACAAAAAAGGATTTCAGTGAAAAAGACGTATCTCCATTAGTTTTCGAAATATTTTTGAAAAATTATTGACGTGATTTGGGAGGGGAATAGACTAGAAATTTTTTAATGAAGACGCCATTCACGATAAAAATTTGAAAAAATTAGGCAACGATGTTGACATATCGGAGCATCTTCCTGAATTTTTTCAGATTTTTTGAAAGGAGATTTCTCAGTTTTAAAAAATGAATTCGATAACAAAAAGGTCAAACCCAAAAAAAAACGATTTTTTTTTAAATAATTTTTTTTTAATATCTCACAAAATAATGAACGTACGCCATTTGTGCACAAAGATCATGTTGTAGCTCTAAAGATTCTCTACAAAACCACCTTATGGCAAAAAGGGCGTATCTCCATTATTAACCGAGATATTCCCAAAAAAAGTCCATTTTTCTCATTATTTTTCTCCTTTTTTTATTTACATGACAAAATGACAGAATACGTCGTAATGAATAATATTTGCGGGGGTGTATAGAGAATGACAGTAGAAAACAAGAGGAAATGAACAACGTCCTCGAGAGTCCACTGTGCGTTCCATTTAGAAAACCCGATTAGAGGAAGCGTAACCAGGATGTGCAGAGAAGCGATAAAACAGTTTGGTTGGCGCGTGTTTGCCGTTAACCATTGGCCCTTCCATTCTTATATCTTTCATTCCCACATTCCATTAACCGATTCACCCGACACCTTCCCCTCCCCTTCCTCATCATTCCCCTCCCCTTCTCCACATCCCCCTTCTCCTCCCTCCTCCCCTTCCCCTCAACCCCCTTCCCCTCCCTCTCAACCCCCTCGACCCTCCCCCTCAACCCCCTTCCCCTCCCTGTCCTCCTCAACCCCTTCCCCTTATCCTTTTACCCCTCCCTTCCCCCTTATCCCCCTCCCCCTTCTCTTCATCCCCCTTCCCCTCCCTCCCTCCCTCTCATACTGAACCTCCCCCCCCCCCCCTCTTTTTCTTTCCCCTTCCCCTCATCATCCTCCCTCTCCTTCCCCTTTCACAGTAACCCCTTCCCCCTTCCCCTTTCCCCTCCCCCCTTTTCCCATGACTCTCATTGCTGTCCTTTTACGCCACTCAGTCAGCTGTATTATCAATAGCCAATCAGTCTGCATTGCCTCAGAAAATCCCATATGAAATTAGTTCAGCGTGAATAAAAATAGAGTAGGTCACTTGTGGGATTTTCGGAGGAGGGGGAGGGGTGGGGGGGAGGGTAATTTAGTTATTGAAAAAAATGAAATGGGAAACTTTGATTTTTTTGAACCATTAATTTTTGGGAATAATAAAAAAAACATTTTTTTTTTGGGAATTTCGAAAATAATTATTTTCTTTTTAATTTCTTTATTCAGGATTTTTTTTTTTTTTGATTGTGAAATGATCCTTTTTTTTACGACTCATTCACTAAAATTCAGGAAAAAAATTGGAATTTACATATCTCTTTTAATCTCAACTACTAAATTTAATATGAAATTTCCATTCGTTTGCATCCGGCAAAACTAAAATAAACTCTCTTTTCCAGCATTTCAATAGAATTTCTAAAAAAAAATGAAGAGAAAAAAAAAACAGCGATATTTTTTATTTTTAGAAATTCATTCATAAATAACAATTCTTCGTCTAAAAAAAAAATCAGAATCTTCAATGAATTTCGTCAATTCTATTATTTCTCTGTAAATAAAAAAAAAACAATAAAAAATTAAATTTCAATTTTTTTGCAATTATTTTTGGAAATTATCTTTTTTTTACAAAATAATGGAGATTTTAACTTAATTGATCATTAAAAAACGAAAATATTTATTCCGCTTATTTTCCGCAGTTTTTTCACTTAAAAAAAAAAATATTTTTTTTTTGAAAAAAAAATTATTTTTTTTTTTGAAAAAAAAGATGTTTTTTGAAATTTATTCATAAAAAAACAAATTTAATTTAAAAACACTAGTTTCTAATAAAATTTCATCAATTCCGCAATTTCCAAAAATAAACAATCAAATTTTTATTTACTACCGCATTTAATTCTGATAAAAATAGATATGAAGAAGAAGTGTTTCTTATCGAAATGTTTAAATTTAACTGTTTCGACAGTCAGTTTTTGGCTACCAAGTCCCTCCACATTATTTAATTAGGTCGACTCGATAAGCTGCAAACGTACGTTACGACGTTCCGATAGCCCGAAAAAAAATCTGTGACCGGATGTGGATGACGGCGGAACTCTTTGAATTTTAGTGGGTGATTATTTCAAATTTCGAGAGACAAATGTGAAATGAAAGAAAAAAAAAACATTTATATATTTAAATTCAGTCTATTTCACTGAATTTTTTGGCCTATAAATATTTTGCAGAGAATTTTCAAGAGCTACGAAAAAAGGGATTGGAAGAAAAAGGGCGTATCTCCATTAATTTTTAAAATATTCCCTAAAAAATGTTAAAAAAAAACATTTTTCAATCTTTTTTTTTGAGAATATCTTGAAAATTAATGGAGATACGCCCTTTTGGTCCTAAAATGTTTTTTTAGGGAATTTTAAGAGCTAGAAGTGAGGAATTAAGATAAAAAAGACGTATTTCCATTAGTTTCCAAAATATTAAGGTTTTTTTTTATTATTAAGGTAGCGTCCTAGAGTTCTGTCGATAAAACAGAGAAAAATGAAGATTTCTAGGTTAATTTCCAATTAATTGCTGTTAATTCGGGAAAAATGTGCTTTAATTTACCCGAAAAAAGTGATTAAACTATTCGAAAGTCATATTTTCAGCTTGTGAATATAATTTTTTTTTGTTTCTCGTATTTTTTTTACATTACTAATCTCGTCGAGAATTGGAGAAAATCATTTTGCTGAATCTATTATCTTCCAGAATTTCTCCCGGAAAGGCACCTTTATAAAAAAATCTGAAAAAATTCACCAACAATGGAGACATGCCAGAGCATCACTTCAAATTTTTTCAGATTTTTTCATCAAGCCCTTCGCTCGGAAAAAAATCCTCACATATTATTCAAAAATTTCTCTTTATTAAATTCATTTTTGCCCAGAATTTTTTCAAGAGACAAGTTCTTCCAGGAAAAATCTGAAAAAAATCGACAACAATGCAGACATATGGGGGGCATTATCTCAATTTTTTCCAGATTTTTCTTGATCACATGCATGAGACAGAGAGAGAGAGAGGCAAATAGTTACGATTACCTTCTAATTAAAATTTCTCAATAACTATACGGTGAATTGAATATTTTTTTCTTCTATTATTCAGTTAAAATGCTGTTCTCTTCGCCAATTGTTTTTAAATAATGGCTCGACTGTGTGGTTTTTTAGTAATTTCGTTATTTCCGTCCGATTTAGAGCGTTTCATCCCCACCACCGGTATTTTCAGTAACTTTGATAATTCATATCTCATAAACTGGACGGACAAAAATTATGAAAAAATTCAGAAAAATGTAGAAAAATATAATCTTTGATAGGGCATCAAAAAAATAAGGGGTTAACTGCACTGGAATTATTTTGAATTCCAAGACAAATGAGTCACGTGGGAAACGTATTCATATTCACACTGTTCACCTCAATTTAAAAAAAATATAGTTTTTCATCCAATTTTTATTGTCCTCTTCTCTCCTGTCCTTTTTCAATGATAATCCAGTTGACATTTGAGGGATACTGGAGATCAGTTAATGAAGATTGTCAAGTGAATTAGGGAGAAAATCGATCGGTTAAGTTAATGGCTTACTCGTATGACATTGATGAAGCTCCAGCGCCAAAATTACCGTCACTTCCTCATGATATTCATAGGGCCAAAATGTTTCTTATGAAACATAGTGAGTCGGGAGATTGTTTGTAAGTTTTGTAATTGAATTTTAGTTATTAATTGGGAGTCATTCAGTTGTGGAAAGGTGAAACCAAAAAAAATTGAAATTTTTCTGAGGTTTTTTTTTGAGAATATCTGGGTAAAAAATGAATTTTTCAAGCGAATCGCCCCATTTCGCTTATTTTCCGACAGATAATTATCCAAAAAATCGTTAAAAAAACATGAGAGAAAAATAATTTCTCGCCTCAAAGAGATGTATTTTGTATGAATAAATATAGTAACTTTTTGTAGATATAGATATAGATGATCAATGCTTTTTTGGGACGAACTTTTCTTATTTATTTGCACAAAATACATTTCTTTGAAACCAGAATTTTTTTTTTCAGTGTAATAATTCAATTTTTTTTATTTCCAGTCTTTTGAGCATATCTCGATAAATAATGGAGATACGCTTTTTTCATCTCAACCCTTTTTTGTAGCTCTGGAAATTCTCTACCAAAAAGATTCCTTAAAAAATTTCTCTATCTCGCTTAGTTTCCGAAAGCGCTTTAGAAAAAGATTTGTTAAAAAATTAGATGGAATTTAAAAAAAATCAAAATTCATCAATTTTTAATTGAAAAAAAAAATTTATTCCTTTTTTTTTCTTTCAGATACGATCACTTATCTGAATTACTATCAAAAATTCTCTCAGAAAGACCTAAAAATGCAGTTGAAGTATTTGAGAATTACAGTAGAAAATTAAAGAACGTGAGAATACGTAAAAAATCAAATCTTCCTGATTTTTATCTGCCACCGTCCGAGTACTCAGAGGCGGAAAAACTTATTAAACTTTTCCAAGTATTTTATTCATTCCTTTTTCTATGAAATTTCCATTCACTTAAGGTAGTATCCCAGCGAACTCAAGTACCCCTTAGTTAACCCCTTATTTTTTTTATGCCTTATCAAAGATTATATTTTTTTACATTTTTCTGAATTTTTTCATAATTTTTGTCCATCCAGTTTATGAGATATGTTATCAAAGTTACTGAAAATACCGGTGGAGGGGATGAAACGCCCTAAATCGGACGGAAATAACGAAATTACTAAAAAACCACACAGTTGAGCTATTATTTAAAAACAATTGGCGAAGAGAACAGCATTTTAACTAAATAATAGAAGAAAAAAATATTCATTTCACCGTACAGTTATTGAGAAATTTTAATTAGAAGGTAATCGTAACTATTTGCCTCTCTCTCTCTGTCTCATGCATGTGATCAAGAAAAATCTGGAAAAAATTGAGATAATGCCCCCCATATGTCTGCATTGTTGTCGATTTTTTTCAGATTTTTCCTGGGAGAACTTGTCTCTTGAAAAAATTCTGGGCAAAAATGAATTTAATAAAGAGAAATTTTTGAATAATATGTAAGGATTTTTTTTCCGAGCGAAGGGCTTGATGAAAAAATTTGGAAAAATTTGAAGTGATGCTCTGGCATGTCTCCATTGTTGGTGAATTTTTTCAGATTTTTTTATAAAGGCGCCTTTCCGGGAGAAATTCTGGAAGATAATAGATTCAGCAAAATGATTTTCTCCAATTCTCGACGAAATTAGTAATGTAAAAAAAATTCGAGAAACAAAAAAAAATTATATTCACAAGCTGAAGATATGACTTTCGAATAGTTTAATCCCTTCTTTCGGGTAAATTAAAGCACATTTTCCCGAATTAATAGCAATTAACTGAAAACTAGCCTACAAATCCTCATTTTTCTCTGTTTTATCGACTGTACTCTGGGATACTACCTTAAGTGCCTGATTAAAGACAAAGTGGAGATTTTATGAATGGAAAGATTATAATTTTCTTTTTTTTTAGACACCAGATGAAATTAAAGAGACTGATGTAAATGAGGGCGATGATGACGATGAAAATGTTCCACCCGATCTTATCGATCTATTTTATCACTTAGAACAAATTAATATTTGTCTTCCAAAATCAGAAATTATTTTACTTAATTTGAGTATTGAAAAACTCGTGAGAGAACGTCCAATAATTAATGTCAGGTAATTTCAATTTAATTTAGAAGAAAAAAAAATAATTTGTAATGAGATTGATGAAATTGAATGCATTTCAATGAACTTCATTCATCAATTTTTTTTTTAATTAAAGATTTTCTGTATTTTCTAATGATTTTTCTTGATTTTTTTGAGTAAAAAAGAGAAATTTCTTTTTTTTTGCAGTAGTTTATTTTTAAGAATATTTCGAAATATAATGGAGATACGCCTTTTTTCAGCTTAAATTGATTTTATAGAGATTTTGAAGAGTTACAAAGGAAGAATAGAATGAAAAGGGCGTATCTCCATTATTATCTGAAATATTCTTTAAAAAAATCATTCCTACAAATTTCACTTTTTTACTTTGAAAATTAAATTAAAATAAAATTCTTTAAATTTATCAAATTTAATTATTTATTTATTCTACAAATTTTTTAACATTTCTTATGTATTAAATTAATAATTCACATAGATTCTGGGGTAAAATACTCGGAAAACCAAAGAATTATTACGTGGTAGAGGGTGAATTCAACGAAGAAGAGCTTTCTCGTCGTCTTCAAGTGAGGGACAGTAAAAATAATTTGGCACGAGGAAAAAGTTTTTTTTTTTATCAGAAGTTCATGATGAGAAACACTTTTCTCTCAATTCCACTTTCTCTCTCCCCTTTTTTTCTTCTTCTTCAAATAATAATCATAATAATAGTGATTTTTTCTTTGGCTGCTCTTTCTTCAGCCATTTGATGAAGATGCAGAAGAAGAGGAGAAAGATGAGGCCAATGAGGAGACAAGGACTATCGATGAAGTTATTGAAAGAGTCAGTGAAAATGCTGAAATTAATGTTAGCAAGAGTGATGAGAATGAAAGTACTTTGGCTTCAATGCCTCAAGCATTTGTCAATGGTGATGAAAAAATTGTCATACCTTCTGAAAAAATTGGAAGTGGAGTTAATAAAAAAGTAAATAGAAGATTTTTTAAAAATTTATTAATTGAGTTAATTTCATCGATTTTTTGCAAAGATTTTTAAAAGCTATAAAAATGGGCTTGTTTAAAAAGGGCGTATGTCCATTATTTTTCAAGATATATCATCGCCTTAGAGTGAAAGGGGCGTAAGTGCCAAAAATACGAAATTCTGGTATGAAAGGGGTGTATGTCCACTTATTACTCCAAAATGTTTTTTATGGTCTCTGGAACATTATTTGGGTAATTGAAAATTAAAATAACAAAGTGGCGTAATTACCAATCTTAAAATGAAAGGGACGTATCTCCACACTTACGCCCCTTTGTTATTTTCTTTTTGAACGCTATATAATTGTTAATGTTAAAGTGAAAAGGACGTATCTCCGCCACTTACGCCTCTTTGTTATTATAATTTTTTCATCTCATGAGAATATTTGGAGTTATGCCCTTTTGTTTTTAGGATTACTCATCTAAATTTTGGCACTTACGCCTTTTTGTTTTTATAATTTTTTTTATAGTATATGAGAATTTTTGGAGTTACGCCCTTTTGTTTTTTGCGATTTTTATCTAAATTATGGCACTTACGCCTCTTTGTTTTTAAATTATTTTCATTGAATTATTTTTCCGGACTTGCACCTCTTTGTTATTAGTATTTTTCCAATGATTAGGAAAAATTCAATGAAAAAAACTAAAAACAAAAAGGCGTATCTCCGGTACTTACGCCCGTTTGTTATTAGTGGGTAGTACTTACGCCTATTTGTTATTATTTTTTATTTTTTTACTAATATTGCGTGAAAAGCCTTGGAAAGCCTATTGGAGCAATAATGGTGGAGATACGCCTCTTTGCTATTTTGAAGGAAAAAAATCGGGAAAAAGGCACTTACGCCCCTTTAACTCTAAGGTGATGATATATGGAATATTAATAAAATAAAAATGAAATTATCAGATTTTCTTTTAGTTTTTTTGGAAATTAATGGGTAAAAAGGGCGTATCTCCATTAGTTTCCGCGATATTTAATAAAAAACAAATCCCAAAGATGGGAATTGTCCAAATTTATATCTTTTACTACTAAATTTTCTTCTCTTCCAGGTCTTTTTCGTCTGCAATTCACCAGGATTGGATGATTGGGTTGAATTACCTCCAGTAACACCAAGACAAATTACTGTAGCTCGAAAAATCCTCAGATGCTTCACTGGATGCTTAGAAACACCAGTAAACACTCAGAAATTCTGTAAAATACGGAATTAAAATTTTAATTTAAAAAAAAATACAAAATTTAAATATTAATTTAGGAAAAAATACAAAATTTAAATA
The DNA here is from genome assembly GCA_963942555.1 of Aleiodes leptofemur. Lineage (NCBI taxonomy): Eukaryota > Metazoa > Arthropoda > Insecta > Hymenoptera > Braconidae > Aleiodes > Aleiodes leptofemur. The sequence goes on along the minus strand of OZ012618.1, from coordinate 2,495,962 downwards.
TTAATAATAGAGAGAAAAAGAGAAAATTTAAATATTAATAATAGAAAAAAAAGAAATTTAAATATTAATTTTAAAAAAATACAAAATTTAAACATTAATTTATAAAAAAATACAAAATTTAAACATTAATAATAGAAAAAAAAAAGAAAATTTAAATAATAATAATAGAAAAAATACTAAATTTAAATATTAATTTATAAAAAAATACAAAATTTAAACATTAATTTATAAAAAAATACAAAATTTAAACATTAATTTATAAAAAAATACAAAATTTAAACATTAATAATAGAAAGAAATACAAAATTTAAATATTAATTTAAAAAAAACGAAATTAAAATTCATGAACTGGAATTTTTGCATTTCAGATTCACACATACCCAGAATTTCCTGGCAACGAAGCGAATTATTTACGATCACAAATTGCAAGAATTAGTGCAACTACTCTAGTTTCACCAATTGGCTATTTTACATTTGGCAAAGGTGAAGAGGACGTGGAAGAGGAAGAAATTGAGGAGGAAGAAGTCGAAGATGAAACTGGTAATTTTCTCTTTAAATTAAAAAAAAAAAATCAAATAATTTTATTTACTTAAAAATATTTTCCAGATAAGTAAATCTTTTTTTTTATTATTTAATATTTATCTAATTTAATTCAATATTTTTTTTAATTTTCTAAAAAATCATTTTTTCTTCAATTTGAGATTTTCTATAATTTTACCAAAATTTTCAATTTTTTTAGAATTTTTTAAATTTTTTTTTCGATTTTTTTTTATTTTCTAATAGAAATTATTTTAATTTTTATTTAAAAAATTTCGAAAATTCTGCTTTCACTCAACTAATAAATTCGAGAAAACCATCAGCTTTATATGACTTTTTTAAAAAATTCTAAAATTCTTGTGCCACAAAAAAACTCGTCCCATAAATTAATTTAATCATTTTATAATTGCAAATTTTTTAAATTTTTTAAAGGCAAAAGTATTTCAGTAAATCTGCATTACGAGCCACTTCCAGCCAAAGAATTAACAGATCCATCATTATCAAACTGGTGTCATCACAGTGACTATATCCTTGAACAGGGTCGAACTGTCTGGTGGAATCCAGTCAATGAGGAAGAAGAGGTACTCGTAAAATCGAAAACGTGAAATTAAATTCATGATTAATTCATAGCTAATTTATTAGTAAAAACCTAGAATTCAAAGATTCAAAATATTTTTTTGGTTTTTTCAGAATATCTTGGAAACTAAGAGAGATAGGGTGATTTGTCAGGAATCCTTTTTTGTAGAGAATTTCAACGGCTACAAAAAAGATCTTCTGTGAAAATTTGCTATCTCGTTTAGTTTCCGAGATATTTTCTGTCAAAAAATGAATAAAAGTCGATTTTTAATCAATAATTTTTTCGAAATTTTTTTTTTCGTTTTAATCCATTTTTGTAGACAATTTCAAGGGCTACAAAAAAAGGATTTGAATAAAAAGGGCATGTGTCCATTAAATTCCAAAAAATCCTCAAAAAATAATTTAAAAAAGCTACAAAAAAAGACAAGAATAAAAAAGGTGTTTCTCCATTATTTTTGGAAATATTCGTAAAAAATCATAAAATAAAGATTTATAGGAAAAAAGCGTATCTTCATTCTTTTCTGATATTCTCAAAAAATGATAAAAAATCGACTAAAGCAATTAAATGCACGAAATTTCCACTTTTAATCATTTAATTTTTTTTTTATGATTTAATTTTTTTTTTTATGATTCCATTTTTCTAAAAATGATTTAATTTTTTTTTAAATGATTTGATTTTTTTAAAAATGATTTAATTTTTTTTTTTCTAATGATTTTATTTTTTTTAATGATTTAATTTTTTTCTCTAATGATTTAATTTTTTTTTTTTCTAATGATTTTATTTTTTTTAATGATTTAATTTTTTTTCTAATCATTTAATTTTTTTTCTGAAGATTTAATTTTTTTTTCTAATTATTCAATTTTTTTTCCAATGATTTAATTAAATGAATAATTACACAGGAGCTGGATGAGGAAGTCGAGGAGGAGGAGGAATTAGACGAGAATGAAAAGACTAGTGAAAGTGAAAAGAAAGTGATCAAGGAAATTGGCCCAGCATTGTTAACTCCACTATCAGAAGATGCATTAATTGACACGATTCCACCTTGGACAACTCGTGTATCATCAAGAATTCATAAATATTCACCAATAGCTGTTGTACGTTCCAACCTTTGGCCAGGAGCTGTTGCATTTGCCAAGGACAAGTAATTAAAAAAAAAAAAAACATTAATTATAAAGAAAAAAAAATCTCAATTATTAAAAAAAAAAAATCAGTAATTTTTTTTTTCAATTCTCTTCATTTTATTTTTTTAATTATTAATTATTTCAAAAAAATTGGTAATTATTTTTTAAAATCATTAATTATTTCTAAAAATATTGTAATTATTTTTTAAAATCATTAATTATTAAAATAAAAATCGATAATTATTCTCAAAAAAAAATAATAATAATTGATTTATTTTAAAAAAATTGATTTTTTTTATTAAAAAAAAAAAAAAATTGATTATTCTAAAAAAAAAATTAACATTAATTATTTCAGAAAAATTGGAAATATTTACATTGGAAATGGAATGAAATTCACTACTAAAAATTATGCCCCAACAATTTTACCAATTGTACAGGAAGAGTACAAGCTTGGCCCTGAGATCATGGAGATGCAGGAGCCAAGCTTTGAGGCGGAAGAAGCATATCGCATCGCCCACTTGCCGCCTACAAAATTATCTGATTCGGGTGAGATTCCGTTTCGTTTCTTGTTTTTTTTTTCCTTTTTTTATGTAATTATTAGAGAAATGATTTTTTTTTACTAATTCTGAAATATTTTTTTTATCTATTTCAAGAGGATGAAGGAGAGGGAGAGGAAGAGGAGGAGGATGTTGAGGAGGATTCGTTGGAGGATTGAATTATTTCAATAAAAATAAAGAATTCTTTATTATTTCGATTTTTGGAATTTTTTATTGACGAAATTTTAATGTCATAAATAATTATTTAATCATGAAAAGGCGAAAAAATGAGGTTTTTTCCAATCATTTTTCTTAATATTCTCTTGAAATTTGCTGTAAAAAAAGATTAGGAGAAGAAGGGCGTATCTCCATTCGTTTTTGAGATGTCTGAAAGAAAAAATAAAAAAAGAGTAGTTTTTTTTTGTTTTTTTCATTAAAAAAAAAAGAATTTTGGTTTCAATTAATAATTGAAAAACGTGAATATTTCAGTAAATAATGGAGATACGCCCTTTTTGCCCTACAACAGTTTTATAAAAAAGTGTCTAATGTTATAAAATCGTCGTGTAACAGAAATAGCATATCTCCATTATTTAACAATTTTTTTTTTAAATTAATTTACCAGAATCTTCTACAAAACCGAATGACAAGAAAAATCGTTAAATAATGGAGATACGTCCTTTTTATCCTAAGACAGTTTTGTAGTTCTTCACAATTCTACACAAAAACTGCCTCAGAGCAAAAAGGGCGTATCTCCATTATTCACAATTTTTTAAAAATATTGAATCATTAAATTTATCGAATTTAGTGATTTATTTATTCATTTATTGAGATAGATTTTAGAGGGATGAATTTTATTGTATAGAAGATTATTTGTCTTTAAAGAAAGGAAAGAACATCTTCGTTACATGTTTTGATTTTACATTTTAATTAACTAATTCTAAGTAGAGTCATCAAGTGTGTCATTCCCAGAACGCGATGATCCGAGTATTTGCTCCCTGTACATAACTCCTTTTGAAGTGAAAATATATAATGATTTTAATTGTATGGAAAAGTTAAGATTAAGGGGTAACACCACTGTAGAATTTTCAAAAAATCGTTTTTTTTTTCTTGCTTTAGAAATTATTTTGGACCTTCCTGAATACGAGCAAGAAGAGTTATCTCCTGAAACCCATTTTTTCACATGAAATTTTGAATTTTTCCCGAAGCATTTTTTCATATTCATAGCCCAAGTCAAAACTTCAATCGTGTTTTTCTCGAAACATGATTTTTCAAATTGGCACGCAGCATAACTCCAATAATTTTCATTATTTTCATTTGAATTTGTCACAGCATCTTGAAAACAATATTTCGAACAGTAATACGTAGGGGATTTTTAGAAAATTGATTTGCACATTTTTTATTGATAAAAAATTGCCGGTTTTTCGGCCGAAATTTGAATTTTTTCATTCAAATGGTCACCAATCCCACAAAAAACAATATTTTTGAAATACCCTACGTATTTCTGTAGCTATGTGTATCTAGACTGAGCCAATTTTTTTTCTTTTTCAATTGATATTTGCACTGGTTACACTGCGTGCCGCAGAGTGTTTTAAATTCGAGGGGCCTCGCAAGAATGGCTCTTGTGTCGTCATTTTTTGATATTTTTTGATGAATTTTTTGTTCTGAAGACTCAAATATATGCTAAATTACTCCTTCAAATATCATTATTTTATTGCCACTTTTTCTATAGAAAAAAATAGCCAAACAACGCTTTTTTTAGACATTTAAAGTGGTGTCACCCCTTAAGAAGCGTAGGCAAGTCCATTGTTATTGAGGAGTTCTAATATCGTTTATACGTTTTCAAGACAATTTTCCGCTGTTCATTATGTGTTTTAACATGATGATAGAAGTGTGCTCAATGAAGTCAGGATTAGAGATGTAAAATGACGGTCAATTTTGAAATTGGTCAGGTCAGTCGTCAATTGACCATTTTGTGACCATTCCTGACTTGACCGCAATTTTCGTTGAAAATTGACCGTCAAAAATTCAAATGGTCAGTCAGGAGAAATAAATGTCAAAATCCATCTATATAGATGAAAATTGACCGTCAATTTTATTTTCGGTCACTTTTTTGGTCATTTTTATGATTTTTCAAAATTCAATGCAAATACTCATAGAGATCATTTATTTCCAAAAGTCGTTCAGTATTTCTTTTTTTGGTAGAATATCGGCGGTTGAAAAACCCAATTGAAGAATAAAGAACCAGATTCTGTAATGAAATCCAGCTATTTAGATGAAAAATGACCGTCAATTGGTTCTTCGGTCATTTTTTTTGTCACTTTTAGTAGAATGATATTTTTAAAGAGGAAAAGGCTTATTAAATTTAAATACAATGATATCATAGGGCTATTCTTTCATTTTCTCAACGAATCGTAAACTCTGCATAAATTCTGCACTTATCCTAATAGATTCAGTTCACTCTTGTATTACACTGACAGAAAAATTTACTTCTGCCAAATGAATTTATTTGGCAAAAATCAATTTTTCTGATTTCTGCTATATAAAAAATTTATTTACGGAAATATTCATGAAGTCCAGAAAAAAAATCATCAGCTCTATATAGATGGAATCTGACCGTCAAAACCACTTTTGGTCAATTTTCTGACTCACGATTTGGTCATTATTTTTTGACCAAAATGGTCAGTCATTGCCAATTGGTCATTGACGGTCAATTGACCGGTCAAATGCCCGTCATTTTTTTCGTTCCATCACTAGTCAGGATCATCCGATAAGCAAGTGGGACAGCGACAATTGAGATAAAATTTATGGACGTTATTGTTTACCAATATATTACAAAAAAACTTATTCGCCAATCTCAACTGAGTAAGGATTTTTTTGTGCGTAAGAGGAGCTCTGAGGTTCAGGTACAGATTTGAGAAGCTTGAGTACAGTGGGGCTGATAGGAGATAAACGGCCTTTGATACTAGATTTTTCAAGTTTTCTGAGAGTTGTGATTGATATTTATTCAATAAGGCTATTGAAGCTCTCTGCATTCATTTATATATTTATAGAATTTTATTCAATTTTTATAAAAATTTTATTGAAAAAAAAAATCAAAATTCAAATAAATAAATAGGAAAATCAAAATTCAAATAAGTAAATGAAAAAAATTGAAATTCAAATAAATAAATGAAAAAATTAAAGTTCAGATGAAAAAAATGACCACTTATCATGAGTCGATATAGTCCCGACTGCAGTCCAGATGTCAGCACTAGCTTATCACAGAAAAGAGAGCCAGGTTCTCTCTCAGCCGGCATGAATCAGCTGTTTTTCTCATACCTTACGTGTAATATCAGTTGATCAATTGGATTCATTCAGGCGTGTCCGATAGGTTCATCTGAAATAGAAAAACCATCCAAGCAATTGCGTTGCAGAAATTCCAGTGAAATTTGAGTCCATTCTTTTTCAAGTTAATAATGAAAAGAATCGTAATATTTGGAGCCACTGGCATGACCGGTGTCTGTGCTATGGAACATGCAGTAAAGCAAGGTATGAAAAAATATATATATGTTCAATTTTTAAAAAATTATATCATGTTAGAAGCAAAGGGGCGTAAGTCCTGTGCTTATATGACCATGAAATTAGCAGAAATTTTGATTTTTTTTTGAATTCTTTAAAAAAAAATTTTGATTTTTTAAATATTTTTTTAAATTTCTTCAAATAAATTATCATTTAAAAAATATATAAAAAATTTGCATTTGTAGTTTTTTGAATTCACTATATATGCATATTTTTAATTTTTCAAAAATTCATTTTTTTGTTATAAAAAAATCTAAAAATTGCGCAAATATCTGCTATTTTTTAGTGTCATTGTGCTAATACCTTGAAATCACGTTTATAAAATACGAGTAAATGTTAATAGGGTCACACGACCAATAGATGAACACTGACCAAAAGATGGACGGTTTCTATTATCGAGGATTTTCACAAATAGATGAATGATTCTTATACCTTTCACGTCAATTCCTGATTATTACATTCATATAGATTTATAAACTATTTATTATATGCAGATTGATCGAAATTGAAAATCATACCACTGCAAATATGCAACTGTTCATCTATTGGGGGTTCAAGTTATTTTCCAGTTGTTTCCTTAATTTAATTTAATTATTTCTACATTATTCAAGTTTAATTGATTTTTAGTCGATTCACTGTATATTTTACTGTACATCATTCTTTTCTGCAACTTTTTAACGTGATTTGCCTATTTTATATGAATTAATAGAGTCTAATATTTCCTTAATCGTCCATCTATTGGTCATGTTACCCTACTGTACATTTTAACACAAAAATTGATGATCCTAAAAATAACAGACATCTGAAATTTTTTATTATTTTTTATAAATAATTAAATTCGGCTTTTTTGGTCATCGCATAATAATAATAATAATAATAATGATCATCATAATAATAATAATAACAATAGATTAAAAAATCAAAAAAGAATGAAAAAAAATTAAAAATTTAAAAATTTAAAAATTTAATTCAATTAAATTTGCATCTACGTTTCGATTCCAATGTGAAATTATTATTATTATTATCTCATTATTTTTATTTTTTTTTCTAACAAATGAATTGTTTTTGAAAGAATAAAAAATACGTATGTGTAGAAAAATTTGAAAAATTACGAGTGCAAATTTTTTTAATGTTTTTTTTTATAGTAATTTATTTTTTGTATGAAAAAAATGCAAAAAATTAGGAGATGCATGCTAATTTCATTATCATAAAAATTGAATACATGGAAAATTTAACACACGTAATATCAATATATCGTTGCCTTAGAAATAAAGGGGCGTAAGTGCCTATGCTTATACATAGCACTTACGCCACTTTGTTTCTAGGATGACAATATTTAATTTCAGAAAATCAATTTATTTACATTTTTGAATTAAACTTTGGCTGTGAAATTTATTATTTGAGATTATTTAATTACATTAGTTACATTATTTATATTTTTTTTTTTTGTTAATTCTCTACTTTTTACAATGTTTTTCATTTCATTACATTTATTACATTGTCATCAATTTTGTTATCTTTTATTACATAAATTACCTCTTTATCATTTTCTTTCTAACTATTTTTTCTTCATATTTCATAATACTTTTTAATTTCTGTTATCGAATTTTTCACTTCTTGCAATATGTTTCATTTTATTACATTAATTACATTGTGAGCAACTTTTTTTTTTTTTTTTTTTTTACGATAATTTATGTTTTTTATAATTGCTTCCAAACGGAAGCTATGTAATCATCAGAATTTTCGATTGTAATTTTTTTAATAGAAGATACTTAAAATGATCTAAAAAGAGAGAAAATGATATTTTTAGCGCATGTCTGTGTGTGTGTGTGTGTGTATGTCTGTGTGTGCATAAAAGTCTCAATTACAGCAAAACGGTTTTATAGAAAAATTTCATATTTTGTGGAAAATTTTCTCTCGACAAACTCTATTTTTTAAGCTTTATTTGAAGAGAATCCGATCGATACTTTTTGAGATATGTCCATTTTCCGAAAATCAGTTTTTAATGGAATTTCTGGAAACTATTGAACTGATGTTATTTATACTCATATATTATCTCGAGAATTGTATTAAAATAAATATTAAAATAAAACTGATTTTTGAAATGGATGTTGGCAAAGGAAGGTTGCCGGAATTTAATATGAGAAGATTTCGAAGAAAAATTTCGATTTTTTTTCAAATTTTCAAAAATAAAAATCGAAAAGTTTGAAAAAAATTCCGAAAAATTGGAAACAATTTTGAAAAATTCGAAAAAAAAAATCGAAAAATTTGACGAAAAATTGAAAAAATTTCGAAAAATTTGAAAAATCTCAAATATATTAGAATAAGACTGATTTTTGAAATGTATGTTGGCAAAGGAAGGTTGTCGCAGTTTAATATGAGAAAATTTCCATGAAAAATTTCGAAAAAAAAAATCCAAATTATCAAAAAAAAAATCGAAAAAGTTGAAAAAATTTCGAAAAAGTCGAAAAAAATCCAGAAATCTCAAATATTAAAATAAAACTGATTAGTTAGATGCCTGTGAATTTTGAGCTTATTTGCATGATTAGTTCTCGAGTTATTGGTGTTTTAATGAATTTTTCAAAATTTGATATTTCGATGATGGTTTGAAAAAAGTTGTATCACTTCCATTCGAAAGCATATTGCTAAAGTATGAGCAGAAAAAGCTATATCAGTTGGAAAGCAACACTATTATCCACTTGTTTCTTTCTTTTTTGTGGCAAAATGCCACTTTGCCTCTGAAAAAGTGATATAACAACATAGATAAATAATTTTTTGATTTTCATGAACTCAAATTTGCAGGATTTCAGGTGAGGGCATTCGTACGAGATGAGGCAAAGATTCCTGAACACCTGAAGCATAAAGTTGAGGCGGTAGTTGGTGATGTCACCAATGCTGAGCAGGTCGACAAAGCTGTTGAAACCCAGGAAGGTGTTGTCGTGGTCTTGGGAACACGCAATGATCTAAGTAAATATAATTTTTTTTTTAAAAGCAAATATGTTCACGTGTTGTTCGAATGTCGAAGACGTGTATTAGGAAAAAATGTGTTTTTTAAAATTGTCTTTTATGGATATCTCGGGAAAATAGAGGAGATAGAGCCATTTTTGTTCAATTATTTTTCTGTAGCTCTTGAAATTCTCTACAAAAAAGGAATTGGATGAAATTTATCTCGCTATCTCGCTTAGTTTCCGAGATGTATTATCAAAAATTAATGACGAAAAAGAATTTCTTCTTTACTCGCAATCAATCCATTTTCTCAAATTCGACTCCTTCGATTTTCTAAAAAAAAAAAAGAACTAAAGATAAAACGTGAATTTTTGTATTTTTTCCAATCATTTGAATTTTACCTCTTCCTTTTCATGAACTGTTTCTTTAATATTTGAATTGTACGTTTTAGGTCCAACTACTGTACTCTCCGATGGCCTAAAAAATATTATGCAGTCCATGAAAAAAAATGAAATTGAAGTCATCTCCGTTTGTTTATCGGCTTTCTTGTTCTATCCGCCTGAAAAAGTTCCTGCTATTTTTAAGGACATCAATGCCGATCATCAGAGGATGTATGATGCTCTGAAAGAGAGTGGGCTGAAGAAGTGGATTGCAGTTCTGCCACCTCATATTGCTGGTAAATCACGTGAATTATGGGCCATTTTGAAAAATATTAATTAACAATGATGAATTATTTATTATCGATTTTTTTAAAAGAATATGGTGGAAACTAATGGAGATACGCCCGTTTTGCCCCAATTCTTTCCAGTAATTCTCGCAATTTTCCACGAGAAAAGGAGCAGGAAAAAGGGCCTATCTCCATTATTTACCGAGATATTCTCAATAAATAATCGACAAAAAATTAATTTCGTTTTTTTCTTTTCATTAATTTTCATTATTATTTTTTTTATTTGTCCTAAATTTTCTTCTCCTTTATTCATTACAGATACACCGAGCTCCAATTTTACGATAAAACACGACGAGTCTCCTGGACGTGCAATTTCAAAATTCGATCTTGGACGATTTCTCGTTGACTGTTTAGAGCAACCAGAGCATTACCATAAAAGTTGTGGAATTGCCACAAATGCTTGAAGCACAAAAAATATATATATATATTATTTTCTTCATTCCTCAGAGTCCATATTACACAAGTGTTTGTTGCACAAGGGAAAGGTAAATAATCACCAAAAATTAGATTAAAAAAATAAATATATTTACAACAAAATGGAGAATTTCCTATGTTATAATATTGAAATGACTATTTGTTTTTTTATTGGGAATAAATTAGCAGTACGCTTTCAGTCATGAAAATAAAATTAGCACAAATCTCACAATTTTTTGGATTTTTTTTTGAAACGAATATAAATTGTTGTAAAAAAAATATTTTGAAAATTTGCATTTATAGGTTTTTGAATTTTCTACATGTGCACAGGGTGAGTTTTCCCCTGCTATTTTTAGGATCATCTTCTGTTAGCATTTTGTTCATAGAATGGTGTATATGTACATGAGAATTTTGAAATGTTATGAATTACTTCAGTAAATCATTGTTTTTTCAAAGACAATTCTATAGAAAAGCTGACATTTTGTAAAAATGAAAAATACAATTCATTGCATTTTGTTCGAAGTAAAATTGAGAAAAAATATATAATTAAAAATAAATTTTCTGAGAAAAAAACCATTTGATTGATCTGACTTTTTTTCTCAATTTCTCCAATCAAATAATTGAAATTATGGAGATTTGTCCATTACATTATCCGTTGACTGAAAGAATGATTACTTCTTAAGGTAAGACTATCGCTCACGTCACCACTGAGCGTGGGGGCAAGGGAGGTTAGGAAAAAATCATTTGGAACAACCAAAGGAGGGAGAAATTGTTCAACCTATAATGCTATTGAGCCTCAATAATTTCTTGCTTTCATATGAAAGCATAATTTAATCAAAATAATTATATCTACTAATATTTTGATTTTTTTTTCGAAGAACCATTTTTTAAAATTCTGATACGGGCCTGCCTACGCACACTAATGTGCGCGTATACGTATGCGCGCACACTAGAGAATACTCCTGTAGTTGTACACACATACAGAGCGACCGCGTGTACGTACACAGTGGTGCTGGCCTGCCATTAATCGTTTATTTTTTTTTCTCCAAAACTATGGGTCAGAAATAACTGATTTTGGTCTCAAAGAATTCTTAAAAGTGGTGACTATGGACTACAATTTTTTCAGAAGCCCCGTAAATGCCGTTTTTCATTAAATTTATAATGATTGAATCGCGACTCAATTTACTCGTTTTTTCATGGGAAAAATGCACTTTTTGGAATTCAATATCTCGGATTCCACGGGTCAGAAAATTTTTCACCATGAGGAAAAGTTGTTGGGTTTCCTGTGAAGAATATCTCTGAATTTTTTCAGATTTTTCGTATTTCAAGCCTCTGGTGATAGTCATACCTTAAATCATGGAGTCTAAATTATCCAGCTGCGCATGGAAATTTTCCATTTCAAAATTGTTCTCTTCAAGTATTGGATTGAAACAGAAATTGCGAATCGTGTTTACGCTACATTGGTAGTGATGCTGCAGTATTCGATTGTTTATCATGTGATGCTGCAATAGGAAACGATTCGCTTTTTCTCAAATTTGACATCATTAGCCCTCTAAGCCACAAGTCGTAGTAAAACTTAGTTGGGGCTATAGAGTGGGGGATAGCCAATCGCGCGGCGATATTTGTCGGCCCAGGACCGTACTAACTGAGGTTTTTCACCCCTATTTACATATCATCATATTTTTGGTTGGTTATGATAAAATTTTATTTTGTTGTTTCCATTAATAAATTTTATTCCATCATAACAATGATGACAGTGTTCGTGCCAGTTTATTCATTGTGTATATTTACGTCATCAAACCCCACATTTTTTTATGTTTGAAAAGTACGGTACTGTCATCGGCGTTCGCGCGCTCGCTTGGACTGGTCCTTGGGTACCCCCACTCTATTTCGGCTCTACTCGGTTAATTGGTGGGAGAAACGCCCAGTTCCTTATAGGGTTAGGTGAAAAATCACATCAACCAACAATACGAAAACATCATATTATCACCGACGTAACTGATGGTTCTGAATACATCAGAGTGAATTCACGAACTGGGGAGCTATTCCCAGAGCATTTAGTTTGGATTAAGATCATTTTCCCGGCAGGGAACAGCAGTGAGTATCAGAAATAAAATTAAGCTGGTTCGAGAACGCTTCATTGTAGCCTCTGAATGGCTGAAGTTATCAATCATCAATTGGCTGTATAGACTGATGGCTGAAGGCCAGCTTTGTCTTCCTTCATTGGGCTATGGTTATTGTACAGCTGGCCTTCATTCACATGAGCTATACAGCTAATTCATGATTGATAACCTTTATCATTCAGAGGTAGAAATGAAGCGTTCTCAAACCAGCTCAATTTTTTGTCAGAAACTCACTGCTGCCCCCTGCCGGAAACATAATCTTAACCCAAACCAAATGCTCTGGGAATAGCTCCCCTGATCGAAGGAAATATGATTTAACTTTGATTTTAAATACTGATAGGCTGTCCTTAGTGAAGAGTGCAAGAAGTCTTTGTTGGCCGATATTATGTACTATTGCCGAACTCCCACAGTATCTTAAAGGATCATATATGATAACTTGAGGTTTATGGCTTGATAAAGAATTAAAACCACCAATGAATACCCTTTGTGAGCCTGTTAGCTCGAAGTTGCAGTAAAGTTCTTAAAATGGCATTCGCTGGATTGATCCAAGTACTAAAGCATCGATCATTTCAAAAATTGTTGCTCTTCTGGTTATTGCTGACGCTTCAGCAAGAGCTGTCCTTTAGCAAATTCATCACCATAACGGCCACTACGGCTGTAATATCTGTGAAATAAGAACGGTAAAGTATAAGATATCAGAGGAAAAAAAACGCAAACGTAGACCAGTAGACAGTGGTGCCAGATTACAAAATGGTGAGAGGATGATGAATCAAGCACACCAATTGAATGCACTCAGAGGAACCCATATGCGAGGAGTAACTGGCCCAACAATATTATCTACTTTACCTCTGCTTGATTCGGGAACATGTCTAGTACCAGAATTTATGCATTCAGCTTTCCTGAGAGGAGTGAGACAACTTTTCAAGATTTATATTACTCAACATGGGCCTTGGAACATAAAGCGATCATTAGGAGGAATTGTGACGTGGTTTTTTTCCACGCCACGTGTATTCTAAGAGAGGGAAATATTCGTGAGTCGAGAGAGAGAGAAATTCGCGAAATCCTTCTAGTCATGAGGAAAAACTCACTCACGGCTACATCATTCCGTTTGCATATGGAACATGAATAACGCAACGCACCCGACCATGATCTCTTTGATCTTGGGGCCACCCCTTGTCGTAACCGAATCATTTCGTGGCGACATGGAAGGCCATTTCATGCCCAACAATAAGTGCCCTGGAACGAAAATCGCGTAGGGGCGTCCCCAGCCGAGATATCGGCAAAAAACGAAAAAACCTCCAGGTCATGAAGAAAAAACGACTTATGGCTTTCTCTTCACTATCTATTGTGGTTTTTTCGAATATCCTGAAGGCGCAGAACTCCCCTAGTTCAGAATTGAGCTCTCTACGCCACAAAAAAATCCTAATCCCAAACTTGGAAAAAATTACGATTACATAGCTCGAAAACATAATTTTCCTTCATTGGAGCAGTGAAATAATTTTTTTCGTCCGAAAGAATAAAATGTTATGATTGTTATGATAATATTTATCATAATCCATAAAAATTTTACTTTTGCACGAGGTGAGAATTTTTTTGTAAATCGTGATGCACGTGGAAGGAATCCTTGATTTTCTTTTATGATCATTTTTAAACTTCCTTGAAGTTGGAATTTATGAATTTAGTTGCATTAATTTCTTCGTAATTGATCAGTCAAATCATACATTGAAATATAAATCGGAGTTGCTTCATAACATACTCAGACTCCGTGATCAAAAATAGTTCAGTGAATTCGAAAATGTCCATAATTTTCCTCCACAATTCTCGCCATGCTTCAATTCCAGGCAGGCGTACATATTTCATCATATAAATTAATGACAAACCCATTCATGCAACAAAATTGAATTCAAACCCGAGGGCGTTGAAAATTAACCACGTAAAGAAATCAGGAATCCTTTCCACGTGGCTCACGATTTATAAATAAATTCTCACCTTCCAACGCGAAAATGATATCATGATGACATTTGAGAAATATTCTCATAAATTTTTTATTATTTTTAAACAAAAACATATATTGAAACTGCTCAACGTGCGGATGTATTCGCGGTCATTTGTATCATAAAATTGTTACTAATGCGAAACTAAATGTTCAAACTTTTATGCTTTGGATTATTGAATTAATCTGTTTGTTGCAAATTCTGCTTTTTTTTAAATCAATTGACATTTTTCAACTCAATGACCTTGAAACCGAAAAACTATTTATCATAAACACGTCTTCCAGAAATTCGAAATATAAATAGATTCCGGACATGGACATCGTTCTCACTTCCTTCCTACGTAATTTCTTTCGATTTAGTCTGTGAACTAGAAAGATATGATCTATAATCGAACCCTCTTCCGCATCTTCTCAACCATTTTTTTCCTCATACTCCATAAAATATTAATATCCTCGTGACGCCACGTTTTCAGAACTCACGACAAACGAAAAGTATAAATATGAGACAGCCCAAATGATAATAGTACAGTATCAATTAAGCCTTAGAGTATTCAAAAACTGAGAATCAATCAAGCCTGGCAAAAGTTGCATCAAATCATCTACAGTGCTCCTTTTAGCTTCATTATTGAGGTGATTCTGAAGAAGATATCATCTTCGTCTTTTATTCACCCGTCAAACCTAAGTTCATAAATTGCCACAATCACGATTTTTTGCACCATATGGAAGCTCAAATCCACGATAGACACGTCATCACAATCAAACTATTCGAATAGTTAGTGCATCAAGACTCTAGCAGAAGTTCCATCAATGTCCATCCTGCTTTCAGCTTGAAGACCAAAATCCCAAAAATTATGGCTCTAAGAAGTGCATATTTATGGATTTTTTTCATGATCACATTGAATTATGAAATCATCACAGTCAGTTCATTTCCTCTTAGCATCGACGGATTAGCGGAATATGGATTAGATTTACTAATAAATGGTTTCCTCGCTGAGGACGAGGAACAGGACAACGAGCCTTCAATGACAGACATTCTCTCTAAACTTGATGGTATTGAAGCTGCTGTCCAGTGTTCTGAAAAGAAAATGATCAAAGAACTCGGTCATCTGATAAAATCTGAACAAGTGAAGACGGATTACAATGACGCCGTTTCATATCTACATACTACGTACAAAAAGTTCAAAGAACTTTCAAGTTGCAATGAAAGAGAAACTCTCGAGGATTTTGCTCAGTCTGCTTTCACTCTCAAAGATACTGGAGTGACCGCTAGATTGAATGATATAATGAATTTGATTTCACCAAAGGTGCCGCGCACCACTCCTCTTTTCCATTTACTACTCGCACCTTATTTAGATCGTGTAAGTAGACAGTAGCAGATATAATAATTTGAAAAGAATTTTTGGATAATAGGGCAAAGAACTAGTTTCTTTATGCATTATGTTCTCTAATCATTTAACCACGTAACTCATACAATGGAATATTAGATCTTATTCTGCAATAAGACTCAAGAATCGATACCTCAAAGTTCTGATTTTGAGCAGTATTTCTCCGATTCCGATGCACTTAGAATGCCATTCTTTATTGAAATCTATCGATTTCAGAAATCTAGAGGATGTCATCATTAGATTCCAATTAAGAATGACATTCTTATTTTTTGTCAGCGGAAAAACATTCCCAGTGAGTGAGACGGTCATTCGGAGTTCAGTTCCGAAAGGAGTGATTCTGAAGTTCCACATGCTTGCGGTTCAAATAATTGAGTGGAACCAATGACAATTCTGATGATTTTTCATCCCGAAAATAATGATATTGGTCTCGTCCAATTATTTCATCTACAAGTACGCAAAATCCAAAACTTTCCAAAGATCCTTTATCGGCCCGAGCCCTAAGGAGTTGTTCCATCCCCTAGAAATATTTTCCACAAATAGAAAAAATACGTATTTCTTGGATTTCAACAAAGGATAACATATCATAAGTTCGTTGAAATCGGAGAGGCACACCGGAAAAGATCCCTTGAAAATAATAGCTTTATGCTGCAGGACGGTGCAGCAGCCCGTTGTAATGAACCAATATCTGCGCAACAGGAAATTCATAAAATGTATGGGAGAATCGTAGAGTATTTCATTAAAGGATATACAATGAAGCTTTATGCATACGAAATATTCAAAAAATTTGGCTATGGAAAATTTAAGAACGAAAAATTAATCACAAAAGAGAAATATAAAGAGGATTTACTTGAGCTCACAAGATCCGCTGTGGAAGCCATGAAGCTGGCTCCCAGAGTTATTCGTACTTGTGATCCAGAAGGTGAGTTTTGATTAGTGTCAACGACGATTTGAATTAATGTAAAGTCTCTTTCTCAAAGATAAAAGTTATATACAACTGAAATGGTTATTCAACGGGCTTCTGATTCCAAGTTACTCTTTGGAGGGAGTTCGGGCCGAGGGTCCTTGTGCTTTCGATCGTGGACATATTATAGAGGGAAGAGAGTCTTCCTCTGGTTCGCCGTCATGCGATGAGTCGCAGGTTTATAATTGCACTGATTCATCTGTGAATTGGATGTGTACAGGGGTAAGTTCTATTCTTTATCAACATTCCCTAACGGTTCAGTGGTCACGGTCGAAATGGGGTAGAAATGCGGTGATTCTGCGTGAAATCGACGGTCGAAAGTTGGTCTTACTGTGGTGTATAACTAGTGCGCTCGTTCCATTGTGATACTGTAGAAAAAGAGTCAATATCGAGTGATTAGATGGTAGTTCTGCGGTTGAAATCAACCGACGGATTGAGCTGTATAATCCGGGTAAAAATCGTCAGGTATAATTGGTTGTCGGATATATTAATTAGCAACATGTGCATCTTCTGACATGTATAAAAATTGACAAAATTGAGTTAAAAAAAAAAAAGAAACGACTGGGTGGGATTGAAACCGGCATCTTCACATTACAAGTCTATCATCGACCACCTGCGCCATCGCACGTTTACATATCTATGTCATTAATTTTGATCCTGATACTCTTATTGCCGCCTACCTTCCTTAAGGAAATGAAATGCAATAAGATTTGTCAGAAGTTATTTCATAGTCGGAAATAATTTCATCAATTAAGAAAAACTCTGATTTTTGGATGTCAGATTTTCGACTGCTATATTTTTTCAAGTGAAAAATGACTGCTAAATGATATGAAGTGAAATCAGTGTTATAGTACGTTATTGTTTCTTCAGCCTATGAGTTTGGCAGCTGAGTCTCAGTCGAGCTAGAAATTGAATCGACTGCACTTCGACCATAAAACGACGTTTAAACTACCGGGTTTCGATCATAAAACGACTGCTTAGTCACCATCAATTCACCATCTAAAGTCAGCGCGAGAATGAAACAAGCATACCTATTATCGACGGTGAATCGACTCTGCTTCGACTGCAAAAAGAAAGACGATTGACGGTCAAGTAAATCGACCATCTATTCACTGCAACTTCACCGTCACTACGAAACCGCAAGGGTTATTAGATTAGTGAAGAAACCGTTTAAATTAATAAATATATTTCATCATTCCCTCATGAAGTTCTCTAAGATTCCACAGAATCTGTGGAGACTGCTAATACTTATCCAGAACTAAAACAAGCGGGAGCCCCATTACTTGTGCATAATTTTACATACCCATATATACGTTCTTCATTATTTTTATAACTAATAGATTATAGTCGACAATAAACTTTAGAACAGTATTATGACGAATATTATTGGACACTACCCAGCGTATATTCTTGAATTTGATGAGTAGTATGAAGTAGATGATTAAACACCTGATCAAATGAATGAAATACATTCATCTAATTCAGTTAATCCCCATCTATGTCATACATAATAGCAAAACTTGTGTAAAAGAAGCGTGAAATTTTAAATGGTATTATGATTTTAAAAAACTAAGTAGGGAAGAGCCGGGCAAAATGACATAGGGCGGGCAAAATGACATACCCTTTTTTGAAAAAAAAAAATTAAAATGAAGAGAAAAATAGTTGGAAATTCTTTATCTTCCGGATGACATCATCTTCGAGCGATTCCTCTTCAGCCTGCGACTCCAGTGTGCCTTGAAAATCAGGATGATCTACCTCTGACTTATTCATTCCCAGCGATGGAGTTGATGGTCCTGATCCATCAGCATCCATTCTGTGATGCAATGGTGAAGCTGCAAGCGGAGAGGTCGTTGGAGATGCAACTCCAAACAGTCGACGCACAAACTCCAAAGACAGCCGGAGGCCTCTACCAATAATTGATTCTGTTCTCGGCTCTGTGATGATGGAGGTGAGTTCATGTTCCGAAAGAGTGAAATTTGGAGGGGATCCTGGAAATCTGAGCACAGCTCCTGTAGATGATGCATTGGAGGTAGAGGAATGCATCGATTGAAATTGATCGCTAGGGGGAAAATCATGTGGAGCAGTGACTTGGGAACTTCTGGATTCTTCTATTGTTTCAGCTTGTTGCATAAAGTGTACTCTCCTCCATCTCTCTTCATCTATTTCTCTCTCTTCTGAGTCTTCTGCTTCTTCCGCACTTGCTTCTGGAGTTCGGCCTTCGTTCTCTCTGTCTCTTTCTGCCTCTCCATCTTCTCCATCGTCAGCTGAAACGGACAGTTCACTGCTTGTACGGTGTAATTGCTCCATTTCTTCCTCCAAATCATCAACCAACGGATGAGCACCGAGCGTTTCACCTGCAGCATTTGGCTGATCTTCACCATCAATGTCATTCTCCCTGCAGATAAAGTTGATGGCATGAAGTCCTCATCAGGGGTGCGATTCTCAGGGACTGGCGGAAGTGTGGAAGGTAAGTACACAATGAGGCCCGCAGATGGCTACGTCTGGTCCAATTCAATGGTGAGCATGCAACTCATTGAATTATAGTAAGCCGTGGGCTAATGACCAGTCAAAATCTAACAATCGCATTGAAAATGCATCATTAAACTCTTCATGCGTTACGATGTGGTTAATCATGACCATAATAAATGGTTTATTAATGCCTTCCAATTGTGAGTGTTTGTCTATGACACTTCATTCATCCCATGACGTATCGTCATTCAATGAGTTGCATGCTCACCATTGAATTGTATCAGTCGTATCCCTCTGCTGGTTCAAGCATGAACTGACCTTCCACACTTCCACAAGTCCTTGAGAATCGCACCCCAGAGAAAACAGATCTATCATTCGGCCACATGCCTGTTTTCCGGAAGCCACTGCGTATCGATTTTGACTCGCCAGCTGTCAACAAAGCTCAGGAAATAAGTGCAGCCACCTCTGAAATTGCCAGATTGCAATCACCATGCTCCCCTTGCCATTTTTTAATTTCAAGGCCGTAAGCCGTTGATACGGGCTTCATAATGCTTACATCGAGAGGCTGCATCCTGTGTGTGGAATGAGGTGGGAGGCAAATGATGTGCGCATTGTGATCTCTGGCATACTCCAGAGCATCCAAGTTTTAGGAGTGAATACGACTCCCGTCGAGGATCAATGCAACTGGGCTCTCAGCTGTGGGCTCTGTTTGAGTAACGAACCATTTCAACCACTTCAGGAAATGCTCGGCTTTCATCCACCCATTGCCACTTGCTAGGGACCAGCTTCCTTCGACAGCCCCCTCCAAAAACTTCGGATTCTCCTTTTTCCGAGGGTAGACAAGAAGTGGTGGTAACAGATATCCTGCTGCACACATGCAGAGCTCAATCGTGACGAGTTGCCCACGCTCTCCAGAAGTGATCTGGCCAACCTGTTTCTTGCCTTTCGTTCCAATGATTTTTCCCAAATATTCTGGAATGGTGCTCACTCCCATCTCATCTACGTTAAATATCCTTTCGCGAGGAAAATCATACTCCAACATCAAGTCCGTCCACATGTCGAAAAAACTATTAACGACAATTTTGTTGAAGCCGATAGCTCTTGCCGTTGATGTGGCTTCCAGTTTGGGGAAACACACTTGTGGGTTACGCTTTAAAAAATTCTTCAACCATGGCATTGACAAACGGATGGCGAATTTTGTTGGCCTCTGCAAGCTGGTATACTAATATTCGTAGCTCTTTCCCGGTCAAGCTATGGAGTACTGATTCCTGCTTCTTGAGATACTTGATCAAATAGTCTTCTTCTCTGAAACTGAAGACTGAAGAGAAACGACCTAAACCTTTCAACTGAATTGGCTGTTTGTCACTCAATTTATTGTTCATCACTCAATTTATCCACTAATTGCACTGTTTTAATAATTCGTTACTATTTAAAACATGTCTACACCACTTGAGTCAAAACACACAATTTTATGAAATTCAATTAATCGAAAATAGCGCGAATTCTGAGACATTTACGCCACCTAACGGTGAGATTTCTCAATTTTCCAAAAATTTAAAAATGAGACCAAACTCGAAAGAATGGAAAAATTAATCGGCATTCTAAATTCCAGCTTCATCGACGAATTTAAACATTCATTCATAATAATTAGATAAAATTCATAAATTGAACGAAATTGGGTTGCAATGAATTGAAAATGAATGGCAATATGTTCTTTCGGTCACTAGTGAATATTCAAGGTTAAATAATTTGACCCTGCAGCAATTATTTATAAATTTTATGGGTTTTCATCATCCTGGGGTATGTCATTTTGCCCGTGGGTACAACAGAATAATAATATCAGGGGAAAAAAAGCATGATTCGTTTATTTATCTGAAAATTAGGAGAATTGGAACAAAAAAAAATTGGTACAACGCATCTTAAAAGATACTATGTCATTTTGCCCAGCTCTCCCCTGTATAGTAAATCTAGTCATTGATTGAAATTCATTGTATCATTAAAACAAAATTTTAACTGGGGCTGCATCTTCAACCGGAGGTTGAAGATGCAGCTCAGTAGCGCGCATCTCTTTGCTGAGAGTGGACGCTGAGATTTGATTTTTCATCGAGAAAAGTCGGAAAACCCCATTTTTCGACATTTTCAGATCACTAGACAGCCCTTTTTCAGAGTTAAGCCGAAAATGCGTCGTCACACACATACCTATACAGACACGTACAAGCACTTCTTAAAGACAGCGGTTCTCGACATTTCGGGTCAATTGCAGTCATATTATGATGAAATCTCAAAATCAAAAAAAAATCACATAGCTTCCATTCGGAATTACAATAAACATGATTCAAGAATTCAAAACCAATTCTATGTTTGAAAGTATCAGATTAGTTATAATAATACTAAAATTTTATTTTACCAACATCTATAATACTATAGAAAGATCCAGGGAGACGATATGATAAGGGCAGTGCTTCTAAGGAGGATTTAGAGCATTGTGATCCGAAAAATGTCGCAGCCGAATTTGGCACGGCACCGCTACATGATTGGGGAGGTAATCGGTTCTACAGTGCTTGTCATATGTGTTCCTGTTTCTGTGAGCATAAATCTCAGGAGCAGTCCGTACGGAAATTCAGTTTGAAGTTAGTGCGATCAAGGACCTCAGAAAATAAGTATGTACTGTAAAAAAAAATTTTTCCCAACGATAACCAAGTTAATTGTTCGATGTTACTCAATATTAACATCGAACAGACTCTCCCATGTTCGGGCAATATTCGCTCATACTTATTTGATTATAATCATAAAATAATTTTCAAATCCTTCTCGAGGGTTTACATATATTCATCTGTAACAAAGTCTTGAGGGAATTTCAATCCCGAGACATGATAAATATTTGATGGCTGTACTTTGTCACAAAATTTCAAGATCAAATAATAATAATATAAATACAAAAAATAATAATAATAATGCTGAAGAATCTTTGCTCCAGTGAAATTAGAGAAATTCTTCAAGTTTTCTATGACAATGATTGAAATGTTGAAAATCCATCTGCTTCATCAACTCTTGAAAGTAATGCCTTTCTCACTATGGTAGGAAGTAATAGAAGTGAGGCAAATCAATTCTTATGATGATCTTCCAATTATAATCGAAGATCGATATAAAATATGAGAACATTGACAATCACTAAACTTACAACTGCGGACTTGTTATGGAATCATATTTCGGAAAAAATGAAAAACTTCCATGCGAGTTTTGAACTCACTACCTTTAGATATCTGGTCTAATGCTCTATCTAGACCGATCTATATATCAGACTGAGATCTAATAAAGATTATCAAAGAAATTAATCTCTCTCGTTCCTCCCTTTTGACATCATTCATAAACTATCTTTTCATAGAGAAAATTGGGACAAAATGAACAGCGATTTTTTTCGGAATGATCTAACACTGCTACATCCACTATGAAATTTATTCAAACCGTTCTGTTTTTTCACTTCATTCAGGGTCATAACAGGACTCCGCTTCGTTGAAGTAAACCGGTGTGTTTATATTCAAATTCAGGAGGGAAAGCTAGAGCCTAATGGTTATATAGACGAAGAAACCGTTGATTGGCAAGAAATTGAGGAAAGTTCACAAACCGAGCAATGGACGGTAGAATGGGAGAGAAGAACAGTAAATTTATTTACAGAATTCAACTCAAATGAATTTGTGATGACAGGAATTGGATTTGACGTTAGCAATGATCATTTGACGATGAAGTACCTATTTTATGAATTTGACTATGCGACAGGTGAATTGTATGAAGAGTACGAATCAGATCCTGATATATATGGAAGGAAAGTTATTGAATAAGTTTTTGTTTCACAGATGCGTACTGATAATAGCTGAATTTTCCATTTCAATATTCTTAAATCTTTACAGAAAGCAGATAGAGATGGAAGAACCAGACATTCCTACTGATGCATCTTCTGAAAATGTTGTAACTTTAGGGAAACGATGGTCCGTTGATTTTCGTATGACGGATAAGGTTAAGGATCTTGCACAAACAGCAATTCCATTTCTCGATTCCCAAGAGGTTATTTCCGATCCACCACGACCACTTTCTGGAGCTGGATTATATTATAGAGGACAAAAAGGATATGGTGGATTTATTGCATTGAAATTAATAGCTTATGATTATGCAGAGCTATTAACTAGAAAACTCCTCTCCCCACCCGAAGATACAGAATAAAATGAACCATAAATCGAGAGGATAATTCGAATAAGAAAACTTAGTGATGTTACTGATGCATAGAAAAAACATAACCTGAAAATGGCAGAACATAAGTTTGGCCTTTTTCAATATCAGAATTATCTTCAATATCAATTTTAACATTTAATTTTGAGATACTATGTGACGATACAAGTTGAAAAATTCTTCTGTTCCTTCCCTATAAATATTACTATTTACTCACTAGAATTTATATGAAGGATTTCATCAACACTGTCTCCCCGAAATATTATACAATTTATTCATGATTAAACTTGTGGAATTAAAGAAATTCGTTTATTTTTTTCATCATTCTTTCCTTATTGCGTCCCTCGAAAACATCGTTTTCTTTATTTCTGATAATTTCATTCAAATGCAAAGTAAGAATCTCACAGACTTACGGGTTCAATGGCTGCTCCAATGTTCAAACTGAACCCAAGCCGGAAGTTCTGGCAATGCTCGACTCCTCACCCTTAGTCCGAATCGTCCGCGTTCTTTTTAGAATGAGAGAACTGCAGGCCGTCCAGTGCCGTAATTTAAAATACATAATAAAAGACCCAATCAAAATCACCATAAAATAAAACTCTTCCATAGATACGGCACTGGACAGAAGTAAGTGGGGACCGAGAAAGTAGTAGAAGGGGGCACATACATGCACTACTACGGCTGACCATTCGTTATACAAGCTTAGAATCAACTGTGATTGGTTGAATCCCCACCAAGCTCACACCGATACTCCTCGGGCAGCTTTACCGGGAAAGGGTTAATATTAAATAACGTTGTCTTATGCCCCGCAATATCTCTCTGCTCCTATGTTATTTAATAATAGATCATAATAATCATTTTCCCTCATTTCGTGTTTTTTTGAGAATGATGTTGTATTTATTTCATTTCTCAATATAATTGATATCTTTCTCTCATTTCGTGTTTTTTTGAGCCACTTATCATTAATTTTATTTTTCATCAATTTTAGTTTGCCGTTAAAAAAGTCAAACTTGATTAGGAATGCCATCTACCGGATCTACATGAAAAATTAAAAAATATGTTAGAAATGCCATCTAGCGACTCTATATTAATGCTTCCTGTAGCAGCCACCGTTTTTTCAAGATGGCCACTTGCACATGTACATTCTCCTTTTTAGAATAGGAAAACAACAATCGAATTCAATCCGGCGAGCCCGATAGGTCCATTTGAAATAGAAGAACCACTTAAGCAATTGCGTCGTAGAGATTCCAGTGAAATTTGAGCCATTTTTTTCAAGTAAATAATGAAAAGAATCGCGATATTTGGATCCACTGGCATGACCGGTATCTGTGCTCTGAAACATGCAGTAAAGCAAGGTATGACAAAAAATGTTCAATTTTTACAAAATGATATCACGTTAGTAACAGAGCGTCGTAAGTACTATGCTTATATGACCATGAAATTAGCAGAAATATGAAATTGTTTTGAATTTTTTAAACAAATAAATTATTATTAAAAAAATATATAAAAAAATTGCATTTTTAGTTTTTCGAATTTACCGCATATTTTTCATTTTTTTAAAATTAATTTTTTTGTTAAAAGAAAAAAATTCAGAAATTGTCAAATATCTGCTATTTTAGGGTCATAAGAAGATGCGGTAGCGTCTCTCGCCAAGTTCGTGTTGCAGTCTATAACTACGCGAAAGGCTACCGCACTATTATATACGGCTGAAACCTATATCCCAAAATTGAAAATTAAGTTACTCAAAATATATGAGATGTAGAGAACTGCTTTTTTCAATATCAATTTAATTCGTCATTCTCTCCAATATTATATAATTCTATTATATGATAATTGCAATATATGATATTTATTGAATAAAAAATAGCTGCCCTGAAAGTTTATCCAAACACATTTCATGTGGACATTGTAATTGTGTTGCCACACGGATAGCAAAACGGCGACCAGGTAGCAGTCACGTGCACACAGACGCGGCCCAGTGCTGCTAGAGTACGACGCCGTAACTGTGTTGCTTACACACGCAGAGGCTAGAGCCTTTTTTTGTAAGGAATTTTTAGAGCTTCGAAATACACTCCCATAAAAATTTCGGTGTCTCGTTTAGTTTCTGAGATACTGCACGTTTCTGAACATCAAATTAAAAAAAAACTACTGTTAAGAAGTAGTAGCCGCTGAAGAGAGAAGAATTCTATTTTTCGTCATTTGATTTCACTCAATATCTCGAAAACTAAGCGAGATGGTAAATTTTTTGTGGCAACCTTTTCTTTTTACTTCTTCATATTCTCTACAAAAAATTCCAGTTCTATAAGAACGTATTTCGCTTATTGAGGATTTAACGTGAGAATATATCCGCAAATGATGCTTTTTGGGAGAATTCATCAAGAAACTCTGTTTGTAATGCTCGAAACTTTCTACATAAAATATTTCTTGGAGAATTCTGCTAAATTCACTCATTCCTGAGATACTCCCATTTAATTGATAATTATACTGCTGCGAAAGTATAGAAATGAGGGAGAAAAAACAACCATACGTAGCATGGCTTTTATAAAAAAAAGGGCCAAGTACGCGTTTTGGATTCCATTGAAGTGGGCTAAAAAAGATGTGAAATCGTAGTGTAGACCCAAGTACTCAATGTAGGCGAAAAAGCGCAAATTCCTAATTTAGTAGCAATGATAGAAAAAAACAGAAGCCAAACCAAAAATTGAAAAAACGTTCTTGACTGAGCGATCAGTATCAAACCATATGAGCACAGCCCAGAACATTTTTTAATTTCCCGATTAGGGAAGTTTATGTATTTGCCCCGAAAATAAAAAATCGATTTTTTGATTGATCTTTACGTTTTGAGACCTCCACAACATTTTCTGATAGTTTTTAGAAACATGTCTGTATGTGTGTGTGTGTGTGTGTGTGTATGTGACCGATTTTTTCGTTCACGTTTTCTCGTTAATCAATAATGCGATCGAGATGACCAATATCGGAATCGAAGCATCTCGATATAGATTAGTGTTGATTAGATTTTGGTTGGAATCGGTTCAGCGATTTCTTAGTTTTTTACGAGAGCCTAATCAAATTTCTTTCACAATATTTCCGGTCCTATTAGTGATAGCGTAAAAATTTTCAATGGAGATGAAAGGTGGGATCATTCTTTAGCGATCTATGTGGTTTTCAATAAAAAATATCGATCAAGGAGGTATTAATGGAACCTTCCGTAGGAATCCGTTGTTGCCCGTTAACTATCAAAAATCAATACTAAATGAATGAATAAATCAATATATAACTGGCAAATGATTTCATCTCTCACCTCCATTAAGAATTTCTATACTACGATCAATAAAACTGAAGATATCTTGAAAAACTTCTTCTCAACTTCGTTGTTTGCGTTCGTTTTTTAAATTCATCGTTTTTTCTAATAATAAGTGAGAGGAATTATCGGGAAGTTCTTAGTGCGGGTCAAAGAGTCACACTCATCACAATACATTCCTACTAATTTCTCCTAATCAGCAATAACGCACCCCTTCATTCGCGAGCGAGCAACTACGCACCTCTAGTTTTAAATCCTTTTTTTACAATAATTCTTGTTTTTTCTCCAATTTTTGTTTTCAAATTATACATTTTTCCACATATCTTGATCCTTTTATTGTTAATTGTTCTCCAAATTTAAATGCGTTGATTCTGTATGTGTGTGTGTGTGTGTGTTCAATTTGTCTGTGTTATTTAGAGACGTAATCATACATAAGAACTGACGCCACTCTGCTTCTGAGCTGGTGATATAACAGCATAGATAAATAATTCTCAATTTTCCTGGATTCAAATTTGCAGGATTTAAGGTAAGGACACTCGTACGAGATGAAGCGAAGATTCCTGAGCAACTGAAGCATAAAGTTGAGGCGGTAGTTGGTGATGTCACCAATGTTGAACAGGTTGATAAAACTGTTCAGAGCCAGGAAGGTGTCGTCGTGATCTTGGGAACACGCCATCATCTAAGTAAATATGTTTTTTTTTTTTAAGTAAATATGTTCACGGGTCATTTGAGTGGCGAAGAGGTATAATAAAAAAAAACTGTTTTTGCTTCCGAATGGAAGCTTCAGAATCGTAATTTCTTTCGAGTTTGAGATTTCATTATAATATATAGAAGTCATACAGTCATATATATATGACTGCTAATGACCGAAAACGTCAAGAACCGCCGTTTTGAAAAAATGTCTGTGTGTATATGTGTGGGTGTGTGCGTGTGATGACGCATTTTCCGCATGGCCGCCATTGTAGGTTTTAACCGAACCGTTTTATCATTGTGCTTGAGCCCTTACTCTAAAACGGGGCTAGCTAGCGATCTGAAAATTTTACCGTAAGTTGACCATGCGTGCTCCAAGCTCTCACCAAAATCTTAGCTGAATCATCCGGATAGTTCCTGTGAAAAATGAAAATGTCAAAATATCGTTTTTTCGACTTTTCTCGATGAAAAATGAAATTCCAGCGTCCACTCTCAGCGAGGAGATGCGCGCTTATGAGCTGCGTCTTTGACCCCCGGGGTGGTGGGAGCTCAGATTTTTAGTTTATCCAGTATAAAACTTTTGAGAAATTTTTCGTAAAAATCTTGATACCTCTATAACTTAATAAATAATTGAGCTATAGACCTCAAATTTTGTGAAGTTATACATCTAATGAGCACAAAGTTCGGTATTGAAACTGAGCGGAATCGGTCCAGTAGTTTCTTAGATATTAGCTATAGAAACATTCGAAAAAGCAAGCTATATCTTCAAGACTATTCAATCAATCACCTTTGGGATGAGCTTAGCATATGAGGCCTCTTTTGGTTTCCCCATTCCACGCACGAATCGATGATAGTAGATTTTTAAAATCAAAAAAATCCATTCGGACGCTTTCTGCCAATTGTATTGACAGAATATTAATGTTAGATGTTCAACTTACGCACAGGTAGTGGAGCTCCTGCTTGTTTTTTCATGAACTGCTTCTTTAATATTTAAATTGTACATTCTAGGTCCAACTACTGTACTCTCCGATGGCCTGAAGAACATTATGCAGTCCATGAAGAAAAATAACATTGAAATCATCTCCGTCTGTTTATCGGCTTTCTTGTTTCTTCCTCCTGAACAAGTTCCTGCTATTTATAGGGATGTCAATGCCGATCATCAGAGGATGTTTGATGCTCTGAAAGAGAGTGGGCTGAAGTGGATTGCTGTTATGCCACCTCGTATTGTTGGTAAATCACGTGAATTATGGGCCATTTTTGAAAAATATTAATTAACAATGATGAATTATTTATTATCGATTTTTTTAAAAGAATATGGTGGAAACTAATGGAGATACGCCCGTTTTGCCCCAATTCTTTCCAGTAATTCTCGCAATTTTCCACGAGAAAAGGAGCAGGAAAAAGGGCCTATCTCCATTATTTACCGAGATATTCTCAATAAATAATCGACAAAAAATTAATTTCGTTTTTTTCTTTTCATTAATTTTCATTATTATTTTTTTTATTCGTCCTAAATTTTCTTCTCCTTTATTCATTACAGACACACCGAGCTCCAATTTCACGATAAAATACGACGAATTTCCTGGACCTGAAATTTCAAAAATCGATCTTGGACGATTTCTCGTTGACAGTTTAGAGCAACCAGAGTATTATCATAAAATTTGTGGAATTGCCACAAATGCTTGAAGCACAAAATATATATATATATGTTATTTTCTTCATTCCTCAGAGTCCATATTACAATAGTGTTTGTTGCACAAGGGAAAGGTCAATAATCACCGAAAATTAGATTAAAAAAATAAATTTATTTACAACAAAATGGAGAATTTCCTATGTTATAATATTGAAATGGCTATTTGTTTTTTTTTGGTAATGAATTAGCAGTACGCTTTCAGTATTGAAAATAAAATTAGCATATATCTCACAATTTTTTGGATTCTTTTTTGAAACGAATATAAATTATTGTAAAAAAAATATTTTGAAAAATTCGCATTTATAGGTTTTTGAATTTTTTCACATGTCCATATTTTTTATTTCGTTTTTTAAAAAATAATTTATTTGTTAGAAAAAGAAATAGCTGGAAATTGTCAGATGTTTGCTATTTTTAAGATCATTTTCTGTAAGCATTTTGTTTGTTTAATTTTCAAAATGTACAAAAGATTTCGAAATTTTATGAATTTCGTTCCAGTAAATCATTTTTTCTCAGAGACAATTCATTAAAAATCTGGCATTTTTTTTTAACTGAAAAATATAATTCATTGCATTTTGTTCGAATGATTTTTTTTCTAATATTTTGAAAATAATTAAAAATAAATTTTCTGAGAATAAAAATATTTGATTAATTTCATTTTTTCTTCCTCAATTTTTTCAATTGAATAATTGAAATTTTGGGAATTTATCCACTAAATTAATTCTTAATAATTCTAATTTTTTTTTTCTTTAATTTTTGATAATTTTAACATTAAAATAAAGCAAAAATATTTTTTTAAAATAAAATAATGACTTAGATGTTAATAATTGGCTGATAATTGAATATTCATCTATCCGATTTTTTCTTAAATTAAGAAATAGACAAAATTGTTTCAATATTTTGAGTTTTAATTTGATAACTAATGATCTTGTAAAATGCAATATCTCAAAATTTAATGAATCAATTTTGTCTAAAAACAATCCGAGCTCCTATTAGTTATAAACAAGCGACTAATATGATAAAAAAATAGTTTTTTTTATAGAAAATCTGCTAAAAAAGCGTGTGAAAATATATAATTCTGTGAATTGAGAAAAAATTCTCTTTCGAGTGATGAAAAAATTAATAAGATTAATTTAATTTCATTAATTTTTTTTTTCAAACTTTTCAAAAATATCTCGGAAATTAAGCGAGATAAGGCGATTTTAGCATAATTTTTTATGTAGCTATGAAATTCTTTACAAAAAAAAATTTGGATAAAAAAGGCGTATCTTGCTTATTTTCCGAAACATTCGTAAATAAAAAATGATTAAAAAAATAAAAATTTCAGAATTAATTATTTTAAATCATAAATATCTCGGAAACTAAGCGAGATAGAGCGATTTTACCGGAATCCTTTTTTGTAACGAATTTCAAGAGCTCCAAAAACCATCTTGAAAGGTAACACTACTGTAGAATTTTCAAAAAATCAATTTTTTTTCTTGCTTTAAAAATTACTTTGGACCTTCCAGAATACGAGCAAGAAAAGTTATCACCTGAAACCCATTATTTCTCATGAAATTTTGAATTTTTCCCAAGGCATTTCTTCATATTCATAGCCCAAGTCAAAATTTCAATCGTGTTTTTCTCGAAACATGATTTTTCAAATTGGCACGCAGCATAACTCCAATAATTTTCATTATTTTCATTTGAATTTCCCACAGCATCTTGAAAACAATATTTCGAACAGAAATACGTAGGGAATTTTCAAAAAATTGATTTGCACATTTTTTATTGATAAAAAATTGCCGGTTTTTTGGCCGAAATTTGAATTTTTTCATTCAAATGGTCACCAATCCCACAAAAAACAATATTTTTGAAATGCCCTACGTATTTCTGTAGCTATGTGTATCTAGACTGAGCCAATTTTTTTTTTTTTTCAATTGAAATTTGCGCCAGTTACACTGCGTGTCGCAGAGTGTTTTAAATTCGAGGAGCCTCGCAAGAATGGCTCTTGTATCGTCATTTTTTGATATTTTTTGATGATTTTTTTTTCTGAAGACTCAAATATACGCTCAATCACTCCCTCAAATATCATTATTTTATTGCCACTTTTTCT
Organism: Aleiodes leptofemur; assembly: GCA_963942555.1. Classification (NCBI taxonomy): domain Eukaryota; kingdom Metazoa; phylum Arthropoda; class Insecta; order Hymenoptera; family Braconidae; genus Aleiodes; species Aleiodes leptofemur. The sequence goes on along the minus strand of OZ012618.1, from coordinate 2,464,621 downwards.
ATAGAAAAAAAAAAGCCAAAAAACGTTTTTTTTTAGACTCTTACAGTGGTGTTACCCCTTGAGACAAAGAAACGCCCTATCTTCGTTAGTTATACCCGAGATATTAAAAGAAACGATTACAAAACATGTGAATTTCATAAATTCATCTTTTTCATCGCCCCGAAAGAAAATTATTCTCGGCAAGCTATTTTAAACCTACTGAAGACATTTCTGGCTGTACAAACGCACACACACACAAACATACATACACACGTGCATAACTTCATCCATAATGCAGTCACTCAACGCTTATTTCTCTACATCCGCCTTTGAATAAATTCCATTAGAAAAAAAAAAAAAAAAAATGACAATTTTTAATTTTTGTTTTCAATTTTTTTTTTTTATGAAAAAATTTTAATTTCTGAAATAATTCTCTGTAGTAAAAAAGAGAAAGCGGATAAGGTTTTTTCCAATAATTTTTTTTTATATTTTTCTGTAAATAATGGAGATACGCCCTTTTTTCCCTAAGACCGTAGCTCTCGAAATTTGCTGTAAAAAAGAGAATTAGACCAAAAAGAGCGGATCTCCATTATTCGTTTCTGTTAATAACAATTTATACAAGATGAAATTCTCAAATTTGATTCAGTGAATTTGTAAAAAATATAATGAGGTTTAAAATAAGCCTTAGAAACAAGAAATTAATTGAAAATTGAGAAAATTTCATTTTTTTTGCATTTCTTTAAATCTTGAAAAATTTGAAAAAATGTAAAAAATTATGAAAATTTTTCAATTTTCCATTAATTTTTAGTTTTTAGCGCTCATTTTATTTTTTATTACATTCTTCACAGATTCACTGAATCAAATTTGAGAATTTCATCTTGTATAAATTGTTATTAACAATTTTATACAAAAATTTAGCTTTTTTGCTTTCGAATGGAAGCTGTGTAATCATCAGAATTTTCGATTGTAATTTTTTTAACAGAAAATACTTAAAATGATGTAAAAAGAGAGAAAATAATATTTTTAGCGCATGTCTGTGTGTGCATAAAAGTCTCAATTACAGCAAAACGGTTTTATAGAAAAATTTCATATTTTGTGGAAAACTTTCTCTCGACAAACTCTATTTTTTAAGCTTTATTTGAAGAGAATCCGATCGATACTTTTTGAGATATGCCCATTTTTCGAAAATCAGTTTTTAATGGAATTTCTGGAAACTATTGAACTGATGTTATTTATACTCATATATTATCTCGAGAATTGTATTAAAATAAATATTAAAATAAAACTGATTTTTGAAATGGATGTTGGCAAAGGAAGGTTACCGGAACTTAATTTGAGAAAATTTCGAAGAAAAATTTCGATTTTTTTTCAAATTTTCAAAAATAAAAATCGAAAAGTTTGAAAAAAATTCCGAAAAATTGGAAACAATTTCGAAAAATTTGAAACAATTTCGAAAAATTTGAAAAAATTTCGACAAATTTGAAACAATTTCAACAAATTTGAAAAAATTCCGATAAACTTGAAAAAATTTCGAAAAATTTGAAAAAAAATCAAAAAAATTGAAAAAAAAACGAAAAATTTGAAAAAAAAATCGAAAAATTTGAAAAAAAAATCGAGAAATCTTAAATATTAAAATGAAACTGATTTTTAAAATGTATGTTGGCAAAGGGAGGTTGCCGGAGTTTAATTAGAGGAAATTTCGAAGAAAAATTTCGAAAAAAAATTTCGAATTTTCAAAAAGAAATCGAAAAATTTGAAAAAATTTCGAAAAATTTGAAACAATTTCGAAAAATTTGAGAAAATTTCGAAAAATTAAAAAAAAATCGAGAAATCTCTAATATTATAATAAAATTGATTAGTTAGATGCCTGTGAATTTTGAGCTTATTTGCATTATTAGTTCTCGAGTTATCTGCGTTTTAATGAATTTCTTCAAAATTTGATATTTCGATGATGATTTGAAAAAAGTTGTATCACTTCCATTCGGAAGCATATTGCTAAAGTATTAGCAGAAAAAGCTATATCAGTTGGAAAGCAATACTATCATCCACACACACATGCACACAATTTCATCCATAAAGCAGTAATTCCATTAAAAAAAAAAAAAAAAAAAAAATTTCAACTCTTACTTCCAGTAACAAAAAACAAATTTTTTTTTTTAGATAAATGCTATAACTTCTTGACCATGTAAGTTTTCGAAGTTTTTATCTTTGAATTTTTTGGAATTGACAGTGGCAGCGGTGGTGGACGCGGTGGACGTGGTCCACATAATTTTGAATTAGACGTTGTATTGTTTGTGTGATTGAATGATTTCAATGAATTTGTATTGGAATTGGTAGGTGTCCAAGCTCTCCACATGTCTATCGGTTCACAGATGCCATAGCCATTTTTGAAATAAAATTCCTCCTGGCCTTTTGTTGCCAGATAAATATTTTTTTTTCCTTTTTTCACAATATAATCTTCAACTCCACGCAGTAATTTTGAACCAAGGCCCTGGGATCTGCAGCCATAATCTATAACAACTGAAAAAAAAACAGAAATTAGAAAAATAAGTCTAAAAAAAAAAAAAAAAAAAAAACATTTGACGTGTTTTTTTTAAATAAAAAAAGTGGAGTGCCTGTTTTTTTAGAATATCTTGGAAACTAATGGAGATACGCCCTTTTTGCCCTAAGAAGGTTTTGTAGAGAATTTTAAGAGCTACAAAAAAGGATTCGGGTAAAAAGGGCGTATCTCCATCAGTTTCCGAGATATTTCATGAACACTGAAGGGAAAAAATGGTAAAATGAATTTTTTTATCGAAATAATTTGGATTTTTTTTGGAATATTTTACCAGATTCTATGAAACAACTGTCCTCCATACTGGGCACCAATGAAACCTTGCAGTGACCTATGACATTGTCGTTGTTTAGGAGGACTAAGCATGTTGGAAACTCGTCGCATGACATTCCCAATGTTCTCAATCTAAAAAAATGATTATTTTTTTGAAATAATTTCAATTTTCCCGCGCTTTGATGGAAAAATCTGAAAAAATTCAGCGATTATGGAGAAAAATCGGAGCATTTTCCCAAATTTTTTCAGAATTTTTGGACGAAGGCTTCCATCTAAAAAAAATTCTCTCCCACTCTGCCAGTTTTTTCATTCTCAGCCTCTAAAAAATTAATATAATTTTGAAACAATTTTAAATTTCCCGCGCTTTGATGAAAAAATCTGAAAAAATTCAGTAATTATTTAGGCATATCAGAGCATCTTTCCACATTTTTTCAGAATTTTCTGCAAAGGCCTTCGTCTAAAAATAAAAATCCTCCTCCTCTTCCAGTTATTTTTATTCTCAACATACAAAAAATGAATATAATTTTGAAACAATTTTAAATTTCCCGCGCTTTGATGAAAAAATCTGAAAAAATTCAACGATAATCTCGACACATTGAAGCATCTTCCCAAATTTTTTCAGAATTTTCGGACAAGTGTTTTCCCCTAAAAAAAAATCCTCTTCCACTCTGCCAGTCTTTTTGATTCTCAACATCTAAAAAATGAATATAATTTTTAAACAATTTTAATTTTCCCGCGCTTTCATAAAAAAATCTGAAAAAATTCAGCGAGGATCTCCACATATCAAAGCATCTTTCCAAATTTTTTCAGAATTTTCTGCAAAGGCCTTCATCTAAAAAAAAATTCTCCCTCCCTGCCAATCTTTTTTACCCGAATTCTTGAATTTTTTGTTTAACAAATTCGTCCATTTCGTTGCCTTTGAAACAAAGGGGCGTAAGTGCTATGCTTATACACAGCACTTACGCCTTTTTGTTTCTAAGGTGATGATTTAATTCCTCACCTTCTAGTATCACTGGAGGGCCACTCAGAGTTAATGAGTCTGCAACAGTCCATGAACAAATCAGGGCGTTGATGCACTGGAATAATTGTATATGGACTGGTTTTCATGATTCCTCTGTAAAAAAAAGGAGTTCCATTACCAAAACTTCCTCAATAAATCAAATAAAAAATAAAGAAAAGGCACAAGTTGATTTTGCATTAATTTCAAAAAAGGCGCCTTTTTTCAACGAAAAAAAAGTTTTATTTCACGAAAATTCACAAGTAAAATAAACTAATATTAAAGAAAAAAATTAATAATTCCACTTTTTTAAAAATTGAAATTTCTCAAAAATAACAATAATTATTCAAATAAAAAAAAATATTAAAAAACATTATTTTGTCACCTTAGGAACAAAGGGGCGTGAGTCCTATGCTTATACATAGCACTTACGCCCTTTTAACTCTAAGGTGACGATTTTTTTTCAATATTAAAAAAAAAAATTATAATATAGGAAGTAATTTAATTTTATTATTATTATTTTTGATTTTTTTTTCAAATAATTTTCAATAAATTAAAAATTCGAAAAAAAAAAAATTTTAGATTTCGAAAAAAAAAATTAATTTTTCAAAAATCCACTTCTTTTCAAAAAAAAAAAAAAAAAAGGAATTTTACGAAAAATTACAGATAAAATTAACTGATTTCACATTTTGAAAAAAAAAAAAAAAAATCACATTTTTTAATAAAATTAATAATAAATTTACAATATTGCATTAACACCATTCGACAAAACTCCAAGCGTCATTAGTTTAACTCAAACAACTCAGCAAATTGAAAATTTAAAAAAAAACTTCAAGGTAAACACTATTGACGTGAAAACGTCAATCAAGAACGACTGAACGGTTAAGTACAATTAAAAATCACTCAAAGAATAATTAAATTCACTTTTTTTTATCAATTAAATTTATTAAATCACAAACTCGAGAAGAAATTTTATTTTAATAAAATATTTTACAGTGATAAAATCCAATGCACGAGTTTCCACAAATGTGGCTATTATTTGGAGCAAGTTCGTGACGTCTATTTACGTCATGATGGGCTTGTGTTTTGCTTCTTGTGCTAAAAAAAAGGGAGAGTAAAATTTTTGTATCCTCACTCACTGAACTACTAACAGGTGGAGTTGATAAGGATCTCAATTGCTGAGTTATCGACATATTAAATCGCCGCCATTTTGTTTTACCACCAATGGGTAACATGGGCGCCGCCATTTTGTTTTTACCATCAGTCATTAAAGTGGCGCCACCATTTTGTTTCACCATCAATCGATAAAATAGGCACCGCCATTTTGTTTTGCAATCAATAAATGAAATCGTGGCGCCATTTTGTTTTACCATTAGCCGATAATATAGGGACGCCATTTTGTTTTACCGTCAGTAAACAAGATGGTAGTCCATCGGTAAGTCAGATCGCTTTAAAGAAATCTCAATATTTATTTCATTTTAGAAGATGATTTTTGATTAGGGGAAACTGGGGCAAAATGGAGCAGCGTGTCGAAATGGTTCAAGATTTTTTTTGAGCGTGAAGGGCTCTTTGGAATTTTTTTAAAAAATTTGGTGACAATGTCCACATATTGGAGCGTCTTCTCAAATTTTTTCAGATTTTTTCACCGAGTGATTTCCTCTGAAAAAAATGATGAATTATGTTGCTTCCAAGATCGATTTTGCCTCAGTCTCCCCTTACTGGATGGCTTTTTTTAAGAGAATCTCGGAAACTAAGCGAGATAGAGCGATTTTACTGCAATCTTTATGGTAGAGAATTTCAAGAGCTACAAAAAAGGATTTGGGCAAAAAGAGCGTATCTCCATTATTTTCCGCGATATTCTCAAAAAAAGAGGGAAAAAAATCGATTCATTCAGATTTATTCCTTTGATATCAATTCCGTGCTGGAGATACGCCCTTTCGTTTCAATCTTTATTTGTAGAGAATTTGAAGAGTTATAAAAAAGAATTTGGCCAAAAAAGTCGTATCTCCGTTATTTCCCAAAATATTCTCCAAAACGAACGGCAAAAATTGAATTATCCATATCTATCTCGGAAACTAAGCAAGATTGAGCGAATTTAACCAATACCTTTTTGTAGAGAATTTCAAAAGCTACCAGAAGCGTTTCGTCCAAAAAAGTCGTATCTCCATTATTTCCCTCGATATTCTCAAAAAACTGAGAAAAATTCCCCCTTCCCCTCCCGTCTCTCGCATCACGTGCCGTTTCCCGAGATCTAAAAATCCACCAGTAATTTCCAGGTAGGCTGTACACGAGCCCCGGGTGGCCATGGAACCAGGCACCAGTCGCCCGCCCCTCACCCCCCACCCCTCCCCTATCCTCATCGCCCATAGGCCACTGGCACGCTCCCCAGCGCCAATAACTCCGCGTCTTCCCCCACCACTCCCAACCACCACTAGCCAATCCCCTCGCCCCGCTCCCCTGATTGGTGCTCACGAACCAATGGTGGGGTGCCTCTCAACCGTTTGGCCCCCCTCGAAACCACTTCTCCCCCTCCATTGAAAACTCGTATAGGCCTCTCACACGCAAAAGGGGACATCTCATCACGACTCTTGGTACCAGGCACTTCTCCGTAGTGGGTACTCCACTCATCGTGTCGTGCTATACCTAGACTATAACGCGATAGAGGCCAAACCCAGGGCCCTATACACACCGGGTTATATACCCCGGGTGTTATACGGTGTAAAAAAGCGAGACGAAGCGAATACAGCCTGGCTTCGAGTGGGTCTAAGCGGCCGTGAGGACCTCTCCAGGAGCCCAACAGTCCTCTCTCCATTCATTCATCCATCCATCCAACCCAAACTGGGGGCCTAAGCCATCCATCCGCACGTCTATCCATAGAAAAGCTTGTGGGTACTCTCCTCTCCTACGGAGAGTGAGTGTATCCTCGGTGAAGGTGGAGGCGAAGAGTAGTTGAGTGGTACATCTACCCATCGTCTATCGAGCAGAGAGAGTCCAAGGACTCAAAGACCCAGTGGTTGATTTCAGTCGGCCGCTGGCCGGCTCTGCCGGCCAATCCTCATTTAAATAATTTAAATATTTATAAATAATGTATTTATTTACAAAAAAGAATTCCCTAGTTTCTTAATTCATTGATTAATCACCGGATACAACGTTGGACAGTGTTAGTGATCAGTGCTGATGTCTCAATTCATAAAGGATTCATGGATTTTATTTAATTATGTTTTGTTGAGTGTACAAGTGGATGTGTTGAACAAATGATTTTGTGATTTAGTGTGAATTTGTTTCTTTCAAAACGATTTTATACATTAAAATGAGACTCTAACGGTAGATTGTGTTCTAGCACAGTGGGTTAGACTGTGAGCTCACGTGCGAGGGGTCCAGTGTTCGAGTCCGGTTTGGGAAATTGTGGAGGTCAGATCAACGCGGAATAGGGCTCGAACGTTTGAAGGCTTGTGCAAGTAGCAAAACAGTGAAAAATATCGAGTGTTCGAGTCCGCTTTGGAAGTTGTGTAGCTCAGATCAACGCGGAAAAGGGTGCGAACGTTCGGAAGCTTGTGTAAGCAGAAAATAACAAAACAGTGGGGTCTCACGTGCAAAAGATCGAGTGTTCGAGTCCGTTTTGGGAATCGTTTTAGCTCAGATCAACAGGAAAAGGTGCGAACCTTCAATCGCTCAGCTGCGCAAGCAGCGGAAAGTAACGAACAAGTGTTGTGCTAATAATTTCTAATACTTACCTTTTCTTTCTTGTTTAATTTTGTGATAAATCAGTGACACTGAAGTACCTGGAGGAAGTTAAATACGCCGAGATGAGCGGCGGCAGTGGCGGTGGAGGTAGTGTTGGTAGCCAGGGCAGTAATAATGCAAGTTATCATCAACATCAGCAGCAAAATCAAATGGAACAGACTGGTCTCTTGCCAGATCTTAATGGTGTTGATTTGGCGATGAGTTTATCACCTAAACAGCACGTATCACATGTTCCAGGTGGTGGTGCACATACAACACCATTCAGTGTAACTGATATACTTTCGCCAATTGAGGAGTCTTATCGAAAATTGGAGCTTGCAGCTGCTGCTGCTGCAGTCGGGGTTGTCTCTCATCCACAGGGCTCACCATACACTAACACATGTGGCGCCAGAGTGGGTAATACTGGTAGCTCAAGTGCCAGCAGTGGAAGTCCACCGTTGCATGGGGGCTCGACTCCTGGTGGCAGTACACCCGGTCCTGTTACCGGTGCAAACGGCAGCACGACTGGTCCAGCTATTGGAAATGGCGGCGGCATGAGTACTATGGGAAATCCTTATGCTACCATGCAGCTTACGTCGCAATATCAATACTGTACTGCTGAATTGTCACCTTATCATCATGGTGGTCCTGGTGTTACTGGTGGCTCTAATGCCACGGATCCGATGAGGTCACATGCTGTCTCCTCGCATCATCATCCGTGGTATGCACCCGCTCCACCAACAACCAATGATCCGAGATTTGCCAGTGAGTATAATTGTTATTTGGGGAAGGTATTAGGGAGTTCTGAAGAGGATGACAAAACTAATGGAAAAAATCAGTTCAATGTCGAATAATTTGGGATTTTAGTGGAACACTTGAAATTTTAAGATTTCGAGATTTTTCGAGAATTTTATATGATTCCAAATTTGACTTGAAATTTTTCTCAAATCTACCTTCGACAACCTACGGATGAAGATCTTTTGGGAGAATTTGCAGGAAAGTTAGGGAGATAGGATGATTTTGGATTAGAGACTTGTGATCACTCGAAATTGCAAGTTTTTCAGGTTTTTAGGCAAGTCAAGTTTTTATAAACCAAGTTTGAGGCAATGACTCATGTTGATCGAAAATTCGAAAGTTGTTAGTATTCGACGATTTCGGGCTGATCGCAAAGTTCAAAAATATTTCGACATGTATAGACATCCAGGTCCTTGCTTAGCATCTCGATCACTTCAGAGTCAATCAATTCATATTTTGGAGACTTTCATAACGAAACGTTTTCTGATGTAAACGTAGTGTTAATACGAAGTGTCAATATATCAGTTTATTTGAACATATTTAGGAACATAGATAGATAGATGAATGTTTCAACAATTGAGCGGTTTTTGAACAAAACAGAGAATCATTGAATGAGGAAAGTAAGGGAGATAAAGCAATTTTACATAGCAGAATGTGATATAGCGTTTTTTTTTGAAATATTCAGGAAACTAAGCGAGATACGCTCTTTTCACTCTCATCCACTGTTGTAAAGACTCCCAAAAAAATTCAGTATATTAGGGCAAAAAGGGCATATCTTCATTATTTACTGAGATATTTCCCCCCAAAAAATGTAAATAATTCTGAAATTCTGAATTTTTGCTGCAAATATTTATCCCAACACATCCGTATCTTATACGTGACAAATCCCGTGTCATTGAGACGTTAGAAAGACGCGAAATGGACAGTTAAAGCTTTTGGTGTACGAAGTGTCATCTTTCACTGTCTACAGATATTCGAAAGAATATATATTCTGTCACCAGATGCCCATTGCCTGTGTCAATACATCCCTCGTACTTTTTTCTTCCTATATACATTTCCCAATGTGAAAATCTTCAGCATCTTTCGCTTCGGCACGAAGTACACACTTCTCTGTGTCCGAATTGAGTATCGATTCCTTGACGCGTGGCGAGTGGACAAAATCGGGGATTTTAGCTAAATAAATACAGGCGTAAAATACTTTCCAACTATTTTTCCGCATTTAAGTTGAAGTGAAACATATAATTTTTATCTTTTGGGAGTTTTTTTTCTGTTAGAGGCCATGTTATTGTAATAAACTGATGAAAACGTTTTAGTTTTAAACAAAAGATGTAATATCATTCAATGGATTATTTGGTTCAATACAAATTAACATAACTTGATTATGCTGGAAGTTACATGAAAGAGATCGAAGCGACGTCCGTTAATAAATTATTTGTCGATTTTGTTATTTTTCAATGCAAGTAAAGAAGCTGCACCCGACGCAGCTTGGGTCAAAGGCTGTCGGATCTCAAGATTTGACGATAAATTTAATTTTGTTGAGCGCCAGTTAATTTACATAAAATTAACAAAATATGCATTAATAATTTGACTAATTTACTTTGACGATAAACTGAGAGGCTCCGAGTTCGATTGGAATGACCCGCGAGAAGATTGAATTCCCAAGACAATACAAATGAAAATAGGCAAAAGAATAGACGAGAAATGCAGAAGAGTACTTACAATATTGTCGAATTTATTTGATTCCCAATTTAATTGAAACGACAGTTTCACAATTTATCTTAATGATTTCAATCCAGTGTTATGAATTTTGACTTCGTACAATAATTTTGATTCAACATGAATTCGATGGAAAGTTAACTTCAAGACAATTTACAACAAAATCACAAGTGACACCGTTCGCTTACGAAACAGGAGTGTCTGGGGGCCTATTCTCGACTGAGGAGGATCTTTATTCCACGGGGAATTCCAATCGTAAGCGGAAAGATTACACGGGAAAACTATCCGTTCACGATTGGAATTTCTCGCACGGATTCATTCCGTAGGTGATAAGTGAAATTAATTCCTAGTCAAAATTTATGGCACATAACCTCCATACGAATGACATTCTATGATACATCCAATATTCAATATTTAATTTAATAAGTGTATGGTGAATATTCATGAACAAAATGAATATTCTCCAGTGACCTTTATTATAATTTGTTACTCGATTTTGATGAATTACAACAACAAGATTACCAGCCTCGACGTTTTTTTGCTCCAATCGATCCTTTTAATGATCTCACAAGAGATGAATTCATGAAAATTTATCGTTTGACAAAAGGGAGAGCAACACGATCTCCACCGATTTCGGGTACGACTGAAATTCCGTGTGAGAAATTCCAATCGTGAACGGATAGTTTTCCCGTGTAATCTTTCCGCTTACGATTGATATTCCCCGTGGAATAAAAAACCTCCTCAGTCGAGGCCCCGTGGTCTGTGCTCTACCGGATGGCTTGAGCCGATTGCTTTTCGTTAAATTTTCTCATTCGTCAATTTCTCCTGTAGACGCAATTCATCAATAGAATCAACAGATACTTATTATGGTGCTGTTATCATGCTCCAACAATGCTTAAGCAATTGGTTTTCGCGGGAATTCGATGAAATTTTACATTCTGTCATCTCCTTAGTCTGGGCTACATAATGATAATCAATTGTCAAATGGTGGTGGAAAATCGACTATTTTATTTATCCTGTCACAATTCAATTATATCAACGTTTATTCAGTTTTAATTTTATTGATAAAATTGAAAAATAGATTATACATTTGTAAATGATACAAAATTTAACTTGAAAACTCTGTCATTTTCGTTTGTCTTTTAGAACTATTCACAAAATGTTTTCCAATATCATGAATTTCAGCAAATATAGCTTGGCTTGTGGGAGCTCAATACTGTGCACATATTATTGCAATAATAAGCTATGAAGAATCAGATTTTGTGAATAAACACGTTATGGCCTGTACAAGCAAAAATGTGTCTTTAAAATAAATCTCAGTTATAGAGGTTTCCGATTTTTAGTATCAGTTATAGAGGTAATTACACAGAGAGAAAAATATAATTTTAATAACAATAAAATTATAGTTGAAGAAGACCTCAACCATTTAGATTTGGTGATGCTAACTTTAGACATGAAAAGTTAGTATCATCATGTCAAGTAGTGAATCAAACCATATGAATCTACTGCAACAGAAGAAGATGATCACAATTTAGTGATTACAATTTTCGCACAGTGAAAGTATCAGTATGATCATTTGTCAATTATAGAAACTTTTATACTGCATAGAGCCACGAAAGTAACAACAAACGAATTGGGTTATTTCTGCAAAGGAAAATCCAATATCTTTACGATACTGGAAATAGTAAAATTTTAACAACATTAATATAGTCGTAGTGACATTTGCCATTGCTGTTCTAACGTATCAAAATTCTCGCACAAGGACTTGGTGACATCTACTAAACATTTAGTACTGTGTACTAAAATCAATTGTGATGATTACGAAAATTACCTCAACAATAGGATTTTTGTTAAGTGTACATACGGAATTTCCCTCTGTGTTGCGCAGTAATTTATTTCCAACATTTTCAAACAACAAATAACAAAAAAAAACAATTTTTTTAGGATTTGTTAAATTTTTTTATATTTCATTTTTTGGGGAATATCTCGGGAAATAAGCGAAATAAAGCGATTTAGTGTTTAGAATTTAAGTAAATACAGGCGAATATACTTCTCAATTCCGCACTTAAAAAAAAAAAAAACCTTCGATATCCGGTGGATTATATTTTTAGTTTCATTTACATCGCACACGTCAAAAAGGGGATAAATGTTTCCTTTCATTCGAAAATGTTATATCTCATCTCAAGTATATTTTTTTTATTCTCAAACGCTTCTTCTTTTTTCTTTTTTTTCTCAAGGCCCTCACTCGTAACACACTGATTATTATAATTCAGGATTGCCGTTGGACCTCCCGTGTGCAGTCATGACACTGCATATTTTGTTTGACCATTTCTTTTACTCGGTCATTGGGTGTTGAATCAAAAATGACGCGTCTTGAGGAGTGACGAGGGGTTGGCCTGTCTCAGTAGCTCAAATTTTTTTCGAGGCTCCACGGAGAACAAACGGAGTCATGGTTTCTGTTTTGTTTTCGAATTCGAGGGAGAAATGAAGGTGTAAAGATTTATTTTTATCTTGAGGTTTCTCTGGGTGAAGAACAAAAAAGTTATTGGAGAAGAAAAAAAAATTGATTATTTTATTTGTTTTAAAGGAGTTTGATCATATGTCGCACTAGTTGTTGAGTTTGTTGTGAGAAACGAACGAGAAAAAATACCCGAAAATCAATATTCATGATTAAAAACCTATTTTCTGGTATTAAAAGCGAATTCGAAGGAAAATTGGTGAATTATATTAATTATTTGTCATTTATTACTTGACCAATAGTTTGCCATTTGACTAGTGTATTCACGTATTTCCCTATGCACCAACAACAATCATTTATTACAAAGTTATCAGACAGTCAATAATTTTCATATTGAATCGTAAATTTTTCTTTTCTTTTTTCCCTTTTTTTCAAGACATTTTCCAGATTTTAATCTTTTGCCTAACTTAAAAAGCGCAAAATCTTGCATTTGGCCCGTAAGACACCGTGTTATTTTTATTTCTTGTCTATTTATTTTTGACAATACAAAAACGGTCAATCAACTTGAAATTTCACGAGATCATTCAGATTTCTATAAACTTTCATTTAAAATTTATTTCATGTTTTAATCTTTAAATTTGTGGAGTGATCAAAGTATCTTGAATGACATTTCCTGGGAATTTGATGGAGAAATAAAATAGATTTTAGGAGCTAGTGGAATTTCTCCAATGTAAAGATAAGATCAATTGTCATTGATTCATGTAGTTTTAGAGAAAAATATCGATTTTAAACGTACTTCCAAGCAGAAAATATAGTAAAAAAATGAAATTTTGGAAAATATCAAAAAATTCCAATTTTTCAAGAATTTTAAAAAGTTCCAAATTTTGAAAGATTTCTAAAAATTTCAATTTTTGAAAAATTTCAAAAAGGTCAAATTTTTGAAAAATTTCGAAAAATTTCAATGTTCTAGAAATTTTAAAAAATTTCAATTTTTGAAAAATTTCAAAAAATTCCAAATTTGAAAAATTTCTAAAAATTCCAATTTTTGAAAAATTTCAAAAAAATTCAATTTTTGAAAAATTTCAAAAAATTCCAATTTTTGAAAAATTTCTAAAAATGTCAATTTTGGCAAATTTCTAAAAATTTCAATTTTTCAAGAATTTCAAAAAATTTCACTTTTTCAAAAATTTCAACAAGTTCCAATTTTTCAAGAATTTCAAAAAGTTCCATTTTTTGAAATATTTCAAAAAACTTCTAAAATTTCCAAATTTGAAAAATTTCTAAAAATTCCAATTTTCTAAAAATTTCAAAAAAATTAAAATTTTTTTAAAAATTTCAAAAAATTCCAATTTTTGAAAAAGTTCCAAAAAATTTTAAAAAATTTGAATTTTCTAAAAATTCCAAAAAATTATAATTTCTGAAAACCTTCTAAAAATCAATTCTGATACATGAATTTCACCTAAAATTTCCTCAGCTTCTCAATGAAACCATGAAAAGAAATCTATCTCTCTCCATTTTATGAAAAAAAATCGTGAAATTTAATAAAACACAATTTAATAATAAAAATGTGTTTTTTTTTCAAAAAATATGTTATGCAGTATCGAGACTGATGGGTGCAGCAGGAGGCACCAACATGGCTGGTTGTTCAGTTGGCCAGTCAATGGCCGACGTTGGTAAATCCTCGGGTATGGGCGTTGGCGTTGGCGTTGGTGTACCAGTTGGTATGGGTGTAGGTGCTATGCAATTCCCTCTGGCACAGAGAAGAAAACGACGTGTACTGTTCACACAGGCACAGGTTTACGAGCTCGAGAGGCGGTTCAAGCAGCAAAAGTACCTCAGCGCGCCTGAGCGAGAGCATCTTGCCTCGCTCATTCATCTGACACCCACCCAGGTAAACTTTACACGGAATTCATTATTTTATTTGACTTTTCCTCATCTCTCTTTGTCTCTCTCTTTCTTTCTCTTTTTTTTGCACTTTTTTTGAAGGTTTTTCAGTTATCAATGCATGAATTGTATCAAAGTGACGGAGACTAAAGGGAAAATTACGCGCGTTAGTCACCTGTGTCACAATTTTTGGGAATTTGGGGAAAATAAGCGAGATAGGGCTTAAGAGAGTATCTCAGTGAACTCGAGGACATTTAAGCCCTTATTTTTTTGATGCCGCATTGGAGATTATATTTTTTTTACATTTTTCTGAATTTTTTCTGGAAGAACTTCTCTCTAGAAAAAATTCTGGGAAAAATTGATTTTAATGAAGAAAATTTTTGAAAAATATATAAGAATTTTTTTAGGAGTGAAGGACTCCATGAAAAAATCTGAAAAAATTTGAAGAGATGCTCTGACATGTCTACATTGTTGTTGAATTTTTTCAGATTTTTTTGTAGAGCTGCTTTTCCATGAGAAATTCCGGAAAAAAATAAATTCAATAAAGAGAAATATTTTGAAAAATTTATAAGAATTTTTTTCAGCATGAACGGCTTTATAAAAAAATCTGCAAAAATTTGGAGAAATGCTCTGACATGTCTACATTGTTGGGGAATTTTTTCAGATTTTTTTGTAGAGATGCCTTTCCACCAGAAATTCTTTAAAAAAATTAATTCGAAAAAGAGACATATTCTGAAAAAAATATATAAGAATTTTTTTTCAGTATGAAGGGCTTCATAAAAAAATCTGCAAAAATTTGGAGAAATGCTTTGGCATGTCTCCATTATTGGTGAATTTTTTCAGATTTTTTTGTAGAGCTGCTTTTTTAAAAGAAATTCTCAAAAAAATTAAATTCACAAAAATCATTTTCTCCAATTCTCAAAGATATTAGTAACGTAAAAAAAATCGAGAAACAAAATGAAAATAATATTTACAACATTAATCACTTTTCCTTGTAAATTAAAGCACATTTCCCCGAATTATCAGCAATCAATTGAAAATTCACTCAAAAATCCTCATTTTTTGTCTATTTTATGTTTACTCTCCAATAAAACCTTGTTATTTCTTTTTCTCCCCAACAAAATCCAATCATCTTATTAAGTTTCTCCAATTATCAATGCATGAATTGTATCAAAGCAACATAGAACGTACATTAAAGAGGGCAAATTACACGAGTTACTCAATCTCTGTATCACAATTGTGTGGAATTCACAGTTCAGTTATATTAGGCAATACGATACGTTTGAGGATGACCCCCACTTCTAGTGTCGAGGATCAATTACTCGATTCACGAGATTAATTGTTGAGGGGTGGAGAGAGTTTCAGGTATTTGAGTAGAGACTGCCAGGTGGAAATTAATTCAATCGATTTTGGATTTATTGGGGCTCATGTCCAATGGGTATTGGAGGATTTCCGGAGAATTTGGAGGGGGGGGGGGGGGGGAGAATTTTTGCATTATTGCACTGAGAAAAAAAAAGTAGTAAAAACTAGCAAATTTTTGTTCCATTGATTTTTACCAAATTTTTTTTTAATAATAAAAAAAATCTGTTGAATTTACTGAATTTCGTTTATTCAATCAGTTGATTTTTTTTTCAATTAACAAAATCCAATAAATGCAACTAATTTTTAAAAAAAAAAAAAAAATCTTATGAAAAAGACAAATTCAAAAAAAAATTTGCCTTTTTTGATTTTTTTATTTTTTTTATTTCTTTAATTTCCATCTAAAAAATTTTAGGTAAATGTGTAGAATTACGGCCTTTCTAAATAAAATTAATTAAATTAATTTAAATTACCTCAGGAAGGGAGGTGGAGAAAATACGAAATATATCAGAATCAAAAATTCGAAGGTAAATAGTGGAACTCGCAATAGCTCAGTTGGTAGAGCACCTGACATGTAATCAGTGGGTCGTGAGTTCAAACCTCGCTTGCGCATTCCCTATTTTTTCCGAAATTTGATTCTTTGATTTTTCAAATTTTATAAAAAAGGCCCCTATCCTACACAATTACCATGAGCGGTAAATGTGTAGAATTACGGCCTTTCTAAATAAAATTAATTAAATTAATTTAAATTACCTCAGGAAGGGAGGTGGAGAAAATACGAAATATATCAGAATCAAAAATTCGAAGGTAAATAGTGGAACTCGCAATAGCTCAGTTGGTAGAGCACCTGACATGTAATCAGTGGGTCGTGAGTTCAAACCTCGCTTGCGCATTCCCTATTTTTTCCGAAATTTGATTCTTTGATTTTTCAAATTTTATAAAAAAGGCCCCTATCCTACACAATTACCAAATTTTAATTACTTTCTTAATGAAAAATTTGGACTTTTAAATTTTTCATTAGTTTGAAAATTAATTTTTTTTTTTTAACAATTTTGATTACTATTGTAATTTAAAATTTGACTGATGAAATTTCATAATTATTTTCTTTATTAAACTTATTAACATTTTTATTAGTTAAATTGAATTATAAATGTCATATAAGCGTCATTTAGATTGGATTAAATTATAATTTCTTATTTGTGTTACATTTAGTTAACACTCACAACTCAAAATTTTTGTCTGAAAGACGATTATATTTGGGAAGATTAAACATAGTAGCGTTGATTTTATTATAAAATTAATTATTCCAATCAATTAATAAGTAAGAAAGAATCAAAATTTCGAATAAGAAAAAGAATTATAAAATTTCATCAGTCAAATTTTTAATTACAATAGTAATCAAAATTGTTAAAAAAAAAAAATTAATTTTCAAACTAATGAAAAATTTAAAAATCCAAATTTTTCATTAAGAAAGTAATTAAAATTTTTTCGATGGAAATTACAGAAAAAAAAAAAATTAAAAAATCAAAAATGCGAATGTTTTTTTTGCCGATCTCTGCTAGGGAATATCCTTTTTTCATTTATTTATTAATTGACTCGTTCATTTTAAAGTCCGACTGATGACTAAATAATTGTCCATACATTGCTTGCATCCTGGGGGTCTTCCCCCATTGTCTGTGTCTGCGTCTGGAGCCATTCCACGTCTGACTAGTCTGCCACCACTACAAATTCACAGACATCCTTAAAAAAAAAAAAAAAAAAAAAAAATCTTCCTTTTATCTCCAAAGAAATAAAACGAGTGATTGCAATCAGCCGTTGATTTTCCACTATTTTTTTTTCTCGATAAAACGAGTAGCTATCATTGAAGCGAAACGAAGGAAACGAAGGATTGACGTGTTGAGGGCATTTGAGAAAAGGGAATGGCACTCAAAAAATTCTGAGGACAAATAGACACCAAACGAGCCCCTTCGGTGTTATAATATACGGTCTTTCTCTCTGTGGGCCTATGCCTCTCAGAGCCCCCTCGTAATAGAGTCTCAACGTTACAACACTGACGTTACAACTATTTTTCAAGTGTCTTATTATATTTACTACAAAAAGAAGAAAAAAAAAATTCAGACATTTTTTTTTTCAATGACTTTTTTAGAATGTCTCGAAAACTAATGGAGATACGCCCTTTTTCTTCGATTATTTACAAAAAAAAGGACTTAGGGAAAAAGGGCGTATCTCCATTAATTTCCAAAACATCGAAAGAAAAATGCGAAAAAAATAAAATTTTGTCGTTTTTTCTCTTCTCTATAGTGAAAAAATTATGAATTTAATTCATGAATTAAATTTATAAATTTATGGATTTAATTCATGGATTATAAATTTTTATATCATTTAAGATATCTCTTTTGTATTCCAAATAAATTTCATCTTCTAAAAACCGTTATCGTTGAAAATTCGACATAACGACACTTCTCTATCATTGATACAGCAAATTTTACGCAATAAACGAGAGCCCTCATGTAGTTTTACTCATGGAGATGAGGAAATAAGAGGAAAAAAAGTAAAAAAAAAAGTAAAAAAAAAGGTGAGGTGAATGAGGAACAAAAATGGAGAGAAGTGGAAAACTCGAGGCGAGTACAGTTGGAGGATCGTCTTTGAATTAATGAGCCGTCGATGTAACGGATCTCATCGAGGAGTCAATGTGAAGTATCTATCTTCACTCGAATGTACTTCACCCCTCCTCCCCCCACCCTTTTCCCCCTTCTCCCCCTTGGCCTTCCAGTGCCTCTCGTGTTCTCGATTTCAAGAACAGAATCCTTTCTGATTGAGAAATGAAAAAAAAAAGAAAGATGGCTTTCTTGTGTTGCACTTGATTCTTCAATTTTGAGGGAAAAAAAATATTTTTGGAAATATTGTAGAGGAAGGGCGGCAATTGAGGAAAAAGGGGGGGGGGGGAGTTGAGCTCAGCCAACTAAAAATCTATGAATTTAAGATTTTTATTCCGAATTTTTCGATCTAAATAATCTCAATTTTATTCAATGGTTTTTTTTTCGTTTAATTTGTTAGGAACTTCCAGAAAAAGTTGGTTGATTTTTAGAAAAAATTTAAATAGGATTTTGTCTATTTGCTTCGAAATCTTGTGAGCGACCTCTGATCAATCAAAACACATCATGTTATAAAAGAAAAATTCAAGAGAGTCCGAAGAAATTTAATTTTATGTGGCTGAGTAAAAGTACTCCATTACCGGAAGGGCTTGACAATGAAAGAGAACATCATTTGGAGGAGATTAATGTCATATGATACATGAAAATCATGACCACTAGACTATACCGGATTATTATGATATATAAATACATATCTAATAGATATATATTACTATGCAAATCATTAATATAATAATATCTATAGAATATATCGGCATTTTAGGAATAAAGTGGCGTAAGTTCTGTATTCAAGGATAGCACTTACGCCCCTTTGTTTCTAAGGTGATGATAAAATATATAGCTAATATAATTATATAATGATATATTTAAATTAAATCTCCATTTTCTCAAAACTTGAAAAAGACCAAAAAACACATCAACTACATTTTTTTTCATGATGAACGCCTCTTCGAAAAATTCTGAAAAAATTCACGAAAGTGCTCCCACATGTCTCCACAATTCTCTAATTTTTTCAGATTTTTCCACAAAGATCTTGAATGAAAAAAAAATCTTCCGAAATCTGTTATCTCAAAAATACGTAAAATTAAATTTTTTATCCCTCGAAAAAAGTGTTAATTTCACTTTTATATTAAATATAACACGTGCGATCAATCAAAACGTGACAAATGGCGACTCTTCGTGTATCCATGTACCTCCCCCAGTTCTCTCATATTTTTTTTCTTCTTTCTCTCTTTCTCTCTCTCTTGTTACGTCCGGAAGGCCCGATATCACAGTACACAGATGTGTCCCTCCATTTTGTAGTCGCATTGTTACTTCTAAGTGCAGTATCCCATTGTTACTGGCCAGCCACTCCTCACATTGTTAACGTAGTTGTTATTATTATCGCTACTGTTGCACAGAGTGAAAGAGAGAGAAAGAGAAAGAGTGCGCGTGCGCGCGAAGCTATTGCTGCCAGACCGAGGGGTCGGGTAAAAGCAGAAGAGACAGAATAAAAAGGAGAGAAAGAGAAAAAAAATATATTTTTTACAGGGTACACTGTTCTGTCATTGGCTGAAAAGCCAGCTGCTGCTTCGAGTGGGGCATTAGAGGAAAATTATACCGCCAGAGTAATTTTCATCCCTTTCCAATATCCATTTTTTTTTTCATTCCGGATGAAATTGAAAAAAGAGAGAAAAATTGTTTTATCCTCTGAGGCTTTAAAATGATCGTAATTTTTTTTCAATTTATAGAATAATTTCAAAAAATATATGGACAATCCAAATTGACTTCTTTCTTCCCTACACTGCGGAAACTAATGTTTGACATTAAGACACTTTCGTAGACACTTTTAAAACACCTTTTAAAGATTTTTTTGGTAGTGACGATTCAGTTATCTCTAAATGTTTGAATCTGCCAAAGTGTCTTATTTTTCACTGACATAATCCGATATAGTCCAATGGCAGGATATCTGGCACTCACATAATCTATAAATGCATACGTGTCCTGTCATAGAATAGGAACTGAATTGAATGAATTTCTGGAGACTGGAAGGTGGAAAAAAATCGATTAAAAATTAGTATATTAATTTTTTCTTATTTATTTAATCCACGTTATCATTGTTCCCATATTTGTGTAGGAAATTACAATACTTGACTGAGACACGAAAAATATTTTACACTGATGTGTCTGAATAGCATTTAGCAACTGAGTTACGCCATATACCTTCAAGCTCCAATGACTGAACAATTGAAAAATATCTTAATTTCAAACATAAAAAGCAGCTGAATATATTCATCTTAATTTTTAAGATACAAAATAATGTCTTGTCACTTTTTAAAACATGTACCGTTTCTCCAATTTCAAATATTTTCCATTTCAGTTATCCAGCGTCAAGATACTTTCAATTTCAAGATATTTTTCTCTAACTGATATCTTAAATTAAGACATCTGTAAAACAATAGTATTTTTATTTAAAATAATTTTTTTTTAAATATTTTGGATTAATATTTTTCTTTGAATACTATTTATTTCTACACAAACTCAATATTTCTGATATTTTCATCAATTGGAAGTGAATGAAATAGCACATGAGGGAGAAGCACATAGGCTGTGCACACAACATTATTTTTCTATGGTCTGAGACGCGAGGGGAATTATTCGGGAAAGAGAGTTATATATATATAGAGAGAGAGAGAAAAAAAAGGGAGTGTGTATGGAGCAGTGCAGAAGCTGTGGCAAAAACGGATATGGAATATACTTGAACTATCGTACGGGGATAATAA
This sequence comes from Aleiodes leptofemur, assembly GCA_963942555.1. Taxonomy (NCBI): domain Eukaryota; kingdom Metazoa; phylum Arthropoda; class Insecta; order Hymenoptera; family Braconidae; genus Aleiodes; species Aleiodes leptofemur. The sequence goes on along the minus strand of OZ012618.1, from coordinate 2,443,467 downwards.
TCATAGTAATGGGTTTGCCTACCACCGTGATGGCCCCTTGTATATATACTCCCTTGGCCTTTGGATTTGAAGAAAAAAACCCTCTGAAAGATGGAGACGGGACGAGTATCTTTTCCCTTGACGCTCGTGTCGATCAAATGTTTAAATTGAAATTTAAACATTTCTTCCTCTTTCTTCAACCTTTCAACGACGTTTTTTTTATCGTCAATAAAAATAAAGTATAATCACATTAACTTGGATAATATAGTCCCGTCAAAATAAAATATATTTCAAATACAAGCCATATATTGATATAAAGAAGATATACTTTGATAAAATGGACCTGCAAGTCAAAATGATTCGGGATTTTTTTTGAAAGTGAAGGAGTCTTCTAAAAAAATTGAGAAAATTCATCAACAATTTCAACATATTAAAGCATCTTATCGAATTTTTTCAGATTTTTCCGTCGAGTCTTTCACTCTGAAAAAAATTCCTGAATCAAGTTGCCACGGAGATCCATTTTGCCCCACTCTCCCTTACTTACCCTGCAAAAACCAACGTTTCACAGATGTCTTGATTTAAGATATCAGTTAGAGAAGGATATCTTAAAATTGAAAGTGTCTTGAAGCTGGATAACTGACATGGAAAACGTTTGAAATTGGAGAAACGGTGCATGTTTTAAAAAGCGACAAGACATTATTTTGTATCTTAAAAATTAAGATGAATATATTCAGCTGCTTTTTATAATTGAAATTAAGATATTTTTCAATTGTTCAGTCAATGGAGCTTGAAGGTATATGGCGTAACTCAGTTGCTAAATGCTATTCAGACACATCAGTGTAAAATATTTTTCGTGTCTCAGTCAAGTATTGTAATTTCCTACACAAATATGGGAACAATGATAACGTGAATTAAATAAATAAGAAAAAATTAATATACTAATTTTTAATCGATTTTTTTCCACCTCCCAGTCTCCAGAAATTCATTCAATTCAGTTCCTATTCTATGACAGGACACGTATGCATTTATAGATCATGTGAGTGCCAGATATCCTGCCGTTGGACTATATCGGATTATGTCAGTGAAAAATAAGACACTTTGGCAGATTCAAACATTTAGAGATAACTGAATCGTCACTACCAAAAAAATCTTTAAAATATGTTTTAAAAGTGTCTACGAAAGTGTCTTAATGTCAAACATTAGTTTTTGCAGTGTATATATATTGAATATATACTCAATATATATATTCAGATCTATCGAATTAACTCAAATATATCAAATACATTCATATATATAGAACATATTTTTTAATATTCAAAATACATATTTGTTAATTCTCAATTAATTCAAAAAATCCTCAACACTTCGAAAGAATTTTCAATTTTCACATTTCTAACAAAGTTTAAGAGTGAATGAAAAATCCTATGCAAAAATGCTCATTGAAGTTGCATATGCAGAAGGGTGCATACATTGTAGCCGGCAAACATGAGAAATTTCCCTGAGGGGTTCGTCTTTTGGCGCCTCTGTGGCATTTCCCAGTCTCGAGGAAAAAAAAAAAGATGAAAAAAATAAAAAAATCCCTTAGAAGCTCAAGAGTTCAAAGAGTTTCACTTAACGCTCAGTTGCTCAGTTACTCTCGAAAGATATCACGGTCTAACGTGCGCCAAGTAAGACGTTGAATAAAAGCATTCTCTTGGATTACATTACACGAATAAATTCACGTGTAACTAATCCGTAAGTCATTCCCGTCCAGCAGAGCGACTCTGGAATAACAAAGGAGGAGAAAAAGGAAGACGGTATTGTGTTTTCGACTGTAGTTATGTGAAAGAAATATACGACCACTTTGTTCGATAAACACGACTCAATTAGTCCGGATTATCAGCATGAGACAATATTAATTTTATTGCAATAATTGAAATTTGTTGGGGGTAAAGTGAAGAATAAATTGGTTCTAAAAAGAGAAATCATCTTTTTAGGATTGGGAATTATATGAATTCATGTAATATAAATATAATATGTTTAAAAAAATGACAATTTAATCTCAAATTTTGAAATTCTTGGGAAATTTTGATTTTTTGGTTTAAAAACAGCGAAAAAGTGGTTTAAAAAATCGAAGATATGTGAATCCCACTTTCATTAAGAGGTCTAAAAATTCGTTTTATAGCCTAGTATAACATATATTTTTTCAAAAAAATTAAAAATGTCGCTCTTCAAAAAAAGTCAAAATTTAAGTTGAAAATTAAGAAAAAATGGTGAAAAAAAATTGGTTTTTATATTATTTTTTTTTCGAAAACTACATTTCAAAACCAAAAAAATAGCCATCTGTAAAATGTGGTTACGATAATTTAATTAGGAGATATGAATATTTTAAAATTACCATATTGTTATTTTTTTGCGATATTCAAAAATTCATATGTCCAAGGCTTTTGAAAATTAAGAGCTCAAAATTTGGGTTCAGGCATATTTTTATACGTATCGAAACATGAAAAATTCAACTGAATCAAAAAATACAATTTTTAAAATCTGGTGATTTGACATGGAATGCCCCATATATAAAAAAAATATATATTCAAACATATATGTTACATATAAAAAAATCATATGACATATATGTGTGGCAAAAATGTAATAATTGACATATATTCAATATATATATTTCCAACATATATATGAAATACATATATGTCATTTATGCATTATAATATATCTCTGCATATATATGTGAAATATATTCAACATATTCATTTTTTATATTCATATATATATGTTTTGTATATTGATATTTTATATATCTAATATATACATAATAAAGTAAAAATCCGATATAGTCTAGTGGTTATGATTTTCATATATAATATAAATTATATTCAATCTCCATTTTTCTAAAAGTGAAATACAGAAAAAAGTGCAATAAGCTACTTTTCTTCATAATCACTGCTTCTTCTCAAAAATTGTCGAAAAAATCTGAAAAAATTATTCAACAATCTCCACATACTTTAGCATTTCCCCAAATTTTTTCAGATTTTTCCCCAAAATTCTTCATCCCTTCAAAAATCCTTATTCACCATTTCAAGTCCTGACACTGAAAGAAAAAAAACATTTGTTTTTCGATTGAAGAACAATTGTGTTTCGGTGGAAGTGAAGGCAAAACAGAAAACGTGTCCCCTCTCAAGAGAAACATTTCGATTGGGGGTTTATAGTCATTAGTGTGTCGCAAACGTTGGCAAGTTAAATTGCCCGAAGGCCCAGCTATTTCAGAGGGGAGGAGAAAGAAAAGAGTGAGAGAGATAGATATATATATATATGTCTGTGAGTAAACCGCAGTGTGGTAACCAGCCCACAACCCCTCGAAATAGAACAAAGTTAACGATATTCGAGTTAACTCGATCAAAACCTTACGGTTATTGGATGAAATTTATGTTATGTACATGAAACGTCAATTCAACGAGAATGTCTCCTCTGTTCGGACCCTCCCACACTTGTCATGTCAAGGGAAATAGACAAGAAGAGGGAGGGGGGGAGGGGGGAGAATTTGATACGACTGATTTAACCGTTTGGAATAATTTATCGGCAATTCTGTCCTCATTAACAATCATGAGGCATTGATTTACATTCTACCAGGTGGCAAATTATGTCTCGACAAATAGACCTCAATCATCCGTGTAATTTTAACGGATTTAATGGCTCCATTTGCCATGCGAAATTCTTCCCTTTCTTTTTCTTGCCGTAGCCTAAAGGCACTCAGGTAAATTGAATGGCAGAGTTTGTCTATTACCTGTTCCCGAGTTAATCGCAAGTTAAGAGTCTAGTTAAGGTGGAATGGAAAGCCTTGGAAATGCTTCACTGCACTTGGTAAATATTTTTTTTTTGGATTCTTGAGTCAGTGGCTTCAAATTAGGGGGGCTTGGATGGAAATCTTAGGAGTTTTAGAGTTTAATTGATGTTTAGGGGGATTTTGAGATTATGGGAGAAAATAATAATCATAATCGATAAATGAGGATATTGAAGAACAAAAACAATTTTAGTTCAAAAAATTGGAAATTAACCGAAAATCTTGGAGTTTGAAGATTTTGAGATTTTTGAGATTTTTCGAGAAATATATTCACGAAATTGAACAAATTTTTGATCTTTTAATATTTTTCTATAGTTTAAAGATATTTTGATTGTATTGTTAATATATTCATTATATTTCTCTGATGATACACTGAAAACCAAAATAATGGTGAAAACAATCAAATATTGAGGGAAATGGTTCTTAGCAAATATTTTTTTGAAATAATTATAAACAGCTGTTGGATTTACTCAATTTCATTCTTTAATTATTTTTTAATTATTTCAAAAAAATATTTGCTAAAAACCATTTCCCTCAATATTGGATTGTTTTTACCCCTATTTTTTTGCTCAGTGTAGATATATATATGACACTATTTATATTTTTTCCAAATATAACTAATTTTATGGAAAATTTTACAATTTTTGAATTAAAAAAAATATTCAGTTATATCCATCATTCAATTCTCAATGTTTCATCTAGACTCTCACTCCATGTTGATAAAATAGTTCCATTGGATCTTTCAATATTGATGTACAGGATCCCACCTTATTTCTCAACTGTTTTGTTTGCACTTGAGTAAACGACCGAGAGAAAGAGCCGTACAGTTGGTCTTGCCTTGAAATAACAAAAAAAAAAAAAGAAAATTATTCACTGAGAAAAAGGTCCAAGAACTGACCAAATAATCCACATCAATCAATTATATCGAAATTCACTTAATTCCAATACTTTTTCCATCTTTATCGGTCATCCAAAAAAAAAACGTGCTCTTAATTTCCTAATTATTGACTTTATCAATTACATCGTCATTCCATTAGAACTCTTTGTCACTAAAAATTCCATCAGAATCATCATTTCAATGTTGCAAGACTCTCTTATTTGATTACATAATGGATCGAAAAAATTAAAGAAGCTTAGTGATGTTTGACATTAAGACACTTTCGTAGACACTTTAAAAACACATTTTAAAGATTTTTTTGGTAGTGACGATTCAGTTATCTCTAAATGTTTGAATCTGCCAAAGTGTCTTATTTTTCACTGACATAATCCGATATAGTCCAATGGTAGGATATCTGGCACTCACATAATCTATAAATGTATACGTGTCCTGTCATAGAATAGGAACTGAATTGAATGAATTTCTGGAGACTGGAAGGTGGAAAAAAATCGATTAAAAATTAGTATATTAATTTTTTCTCATTTATTTAATCCACGTTATCATTGTTCCCATATTTGTGTAGGAAATTACAATACTTGACTGAGACACGAAAAATATTTTACACTGATGTGTCTGAATAGCATTCAGCAACTGAGTTACGCCATATACCTTCAAGCTCCAATGACTGAACAATTGAAAAATATCTTAATTTCAAACATAAAAAGCAGCTGAATATATTCATCTTAATTTTTAAGATACAAAATAATGTCTTGTCACTTTTTAAAACATGTACCATTTCTCCAATTTGATGGACTCTTCAAACCAAAGCTCAATAAACATCATCTATCTATTAATTTGGGAATAAAGGGGACTCTATTTTTCAATTTTTATTACTCCTTGACTCAGAGCATATGTAACTAGTTTCAAGGGATAAAAGGGTTATCCAGTGATCGCAAGCGTGGGTGCTCGTAAAATTCGTATTATTGGTGGAGGGGGGAAGGGGGGGGGGGGGGAAGTCGATTAACCGGACGTGCTCATATGCCCTTTGGTTTTTTTTTATTCCTTTCTTTTTTTATTGGGGGTTCTTGAGATGCAGGATTCAGACAATGGGGCTGAACTGTACTCTGGGGGAATGGGTAAAAATGCGAGTTACACTTGAGAAAAAACCCCGGGAACATATGGACATACCCCTGTGGTTACCAGTACTTTTTTTATATTTTTTGTTGGTGAAAGAAAAAAATTAGTGCAATTTTCAGAATTTTTTTATCTTCATGAATTTTTGCTAAAATATTTTTGCTCATTTTTTTTAGAATATTTCGGAAAATAATCGAGATAAGCCTCATTTGATCCTAAAAAAATACTTTTATAGTGAATTTTGAGAGCTAAAAAAAAGGATAAGTGCAAAAAGAGCGTATCTCTATTTTACCTTTCTTTTTTCCTAAATATCTCGGAAATTAAGCGAGATAAGGCGATTTTGCCCGGATCCTTTTCTATAGCTCTTGAAATTTCCTACAAAACTGTCCAGGAGTAAAAGGGCGTATCTCCATTATTTTCCGTGATATCCTCAAAAAATACAACAAAATTACTGATTTTTCCAATTAAAAATTCTTTAAAACCAAAAAAAAAAATCTTTTTTTCCATCAATTTTTCATAATTTTTTTACGAAATTCGTTCTCCAATAATTTGACTCTTTCCCATTCATTTTTTCCCCTGAATCAAAATGCATCTACCATTGTTTTGCCCATTGGCCCACGTCGAGTACGTAAAAGCGGATGCATTTATACCTATTGTATTCTTCCTGACGTAATTTTGGATTATAACGCTGTCCTGTCATAAGCAGATGCCAATCCCCGAAGTTCCCGTGTCCACAATACGCTAGGCTTCCCTAATCGCGTTCAATTGCCGTAAAAGCGGTTTTCACCAGTCGAGGAGGCTTCATCCGTGAATTCACTGGAAATTCAATGAGAAAAAAAGAATAAAAAAAATAAAAATAGAAGAAAAAAAGAAAATTGGACAGAAAAATGGATTGAAAATGCAGAAAAAAAAATCCAGTTTCCTAAAAAAAAAGGATTTTTTGGTGTTTTTGTTAACGAGATTCACGCGTATTTCACGTAAAAATTATTTTTCAATTTTTTTTTACATAAAATTTTGTGAATACAAAGTTTAAAGCAATGTTCAACTTGTGGAGAAATTTTACAACGATTTACCATCTAAAAATTTAGATATTTGATTTTAAAAAAGTGGGGGGAATAAATTTAGGAATAAATTTTTTAATTAAATATCTCAATTTCTATCACAGAGAGAAAAATATAATTTTAGTAACAATAAAATTATAGTAGAAGAAGACCTCAACCATTTAGATTTGGTGATGCTAACTTTAGACATGAAAAGTTAGTATCATCATGTCAAGTAGTGAATCAAACCATATGAATCTACTGCAACAGAAGAAGATGATCACAATTTAGTGATTACAATTTTCGCACAGTGAAAGTATCAGTATGATCATTTGTCAATTATAGAAACTTTTATACTGCATAGAGCCACGAAAGTAACAACAAACGAATTGGGTTATTTCTGCAAAGGAAAATCTAATATCTTTACGATACTGAAAATAGTAAAATTTTAACAACATTAATATAGTCGTAGTGACATTTGCCATTGCTGTTCTAACGTATCAAAATTCTCGCACAAGGACTTGGTGACATCTACTAAACATTTAGTACTGTGTACTAGAATCAATTGTGATGATTACGAAAATTACCTCAAAAATAGGATTTTTGTTAAGTTTACATACGAAATTTCCCTCTGTGATAGATGGTAAATCGTTGTGAAATTTCTGCACAAGCTGAACATTGCTTTAAATTTCGTGTTCACAAAATTTTATGTAAATAAATTGGAAAATAATTTCTAGATTTTATTCTAATCCTTTTTTTTAAAGAGAATTTTCAAGAGCCACAAAAAAAGGATCGAGGCAAAATCGCTCTATCTCGCTTAGTTTCCAAAATATTCCCCAAAAAATCAACGAATTTTTTGGGAGAAAAAATAGAGCCACGTATGAAAACCTCCTTAAATGCCTGAAAATTTCTTGAATAATATGAAAATTGCAGAAATTATTCGAATTTTCATATTCTGAAAAAATAACACGGGAACATCGGGAGTTTTAACACTGGATTATGGGGCTTATGGGAAACGTTATAACGTCTTCGGTTGTCAGAGAATTTTAGTCCTACGAAAACACTGATTTTTACCTGGGAAAGAAACTCTTATTTTCAATGGGAGAATTATTATTATTATTATTATTGGAGACTGAAAAATATAGGGAAATAAATGAATTTATTTCGTTTATTGAAACGTTAAAATTCGATTTTTTTGTAAAAATCTATTAATTTCATTTTTGTTCTTGAAATGATGGAGAATCGCCCTATCTCGCTTATTTTCCTGGATATTGAAAAAAAAATAGAAGATTAGAATTTGTTTTTTTTTGTTAAATTTTTCAAATTCAATTAATAATTTAAATACGTAAAAATCTTGGAAAATTATGGAGATACGCCTTTTTTACACGAATTCTTTTTTTTTGCTCTTGTCATTCTGTACGAAAAAGGATTGAGGTGAAGAAGGCGTATCTCCATTATTTATTGAGATATTTAGAAGAGAACGAAACTATTTAAAAATGAAAGAATTTCCTAAAATTAAAATTCGATTTTTTTTTTAATTTATTATTTTTTTTTGTTTTTTGAAATGACGAAGATGTTTAATTTTTGATGTTTAATTTCAGGTGAAGATATGGTTCCAGAATCACCGGTACAAGTGCAAAAGACAGGCAAAGGAGAAAGCAATGGCGGAACAAAACGCCCAAAATCAGGTAAAATTCCAGTTTTCTTTAGATTTCTTAAAGATTTTTCGGAATATTCGCTGTTGCCTTTTGTTTATTGAAAATATCTCGGTAAATAATGAAGATACGTCTTTTTTACATGAATCCTTTTTTGTAGCTCCTAAAATTCGCTACAAAAAAAGATTCCTGCAAAATCGCCCTATCTCTCTTAGTTTCCGAGATATCACTAAAAAACTACTAATAAAAATAGATTTCCTCGAATTTTTCACGAACATTTCGGTAATTAATAGAAATACGCCTTTTTGAACTATCCAATAACAAAAAGGACGTATCTCCATTAATAACCGAGACATTCCTCAGATATTTCTGAATAAAAAAAAAAATTACTATTTGATCTCAAATTTTGGAAATTCGTGAGAAATCTTCATTTTTTCCATCCGATAAACTCTGAATTCACTGCAATTTCTCTAATTTATTCAAAAAAAAAAAAAATTCTCTCAACCGAAAAAATTCAATAAAGCATAACTCGCGCCTCAATTCAATACTCAATCGGATATCGAAAGCGATAAAGTACAAAGTCGTATGCAGCAACACGCAGCCACCGAACAAATCCATAATGCCCGATTTTTATCTCCAAATAAAGAAAAAAAAACTGTCATCGGAAATTTCCAAACAAAAAAAAAAGAAATAAATTTATTCTATACCTGCATCTCGATATAAATGCACGTAAATATACTGTGTTGGGAGGGGGGGGGGGGGGGGGGGTAGCGGCATTAATGTACCATTAGTGAAGAGATTCATCTGATGAGGGGTAAAAAAAGAAATTCCGATAATAATCAGGCGAATGCATTTGTATTTTATTTGTATCAAAAAAGTGTCGCGTCTTCATCGCTCAATTCTAAAAGAAATAATAATAATAATAATAATGATGATTCGACTATTGAAACGTGAGGAAAATAGTATCTCTCGACCGATCGCCTGTCCTCCCCATAATTTACTTGTTAGCCCGACAAAATAGTATTTTGCCTCGGGGAGAAAAGAAGAAAATAAATGAAAAAAAAAAAAAAAAAAAAACACTCCCTTTTTTAATAGAAAGGAATAATACGTACCTCGATTACAATTCTTCGTACCGGACGCCTTTGTTTACGCGGCATGGCACGTTTTATCTTGATGGTGGCCAACGATACGTGCAATTGGCGATCTCCGCCTTTTATACGAGAGTGGGCGGTTCGTTTATTACCGGGGGTTAACAATTGTCAACATTTACACCCCTTGTTATTGTTGGGGAATTCCGGGTAATTGAGTTGGATAAATTCCGTTGGAATAGATTTTTTTTTGCTACCGAATGAAAGCTATGTAATCATCAGAATTTTCGATTGTAATTTTTTTAATAGAAGATACTTAAAATTATCTAAATAGAGAGAAAATGATATTTTTAGCGCATGTCTGTGTGCGCATAAAAGTCTCAATTACATCAAAACGGTTTGATAGAAAAATTTCATATTTCATATAAATACAATTTTTTCTTTTTTTCTTTTTCTTTCTCCTCATCACTGTTCTCATTTCAATTCTTACGTTAAAAATTAACAGTATTGCACATTATTTTTGTCAGGTAGATAATGGAAAAATTTCATTTGAAATGAACTGAATTTAATAAATTAAACAAATCACATGAATCAATTAAATTGGATTGTTTTTTACATTATTGTCAATTGATGAAACCATTGATTGAAATGAAAGATAAAAATGTTGTAAAATCAATTTTCCATATAGCAGAGACCTACAAGGCCACCAACTAATTTAATGTATTTCATTCGGAAGCATATTGCTAAAGTACCAGAGTCGTTACATCGCTTATGATGACCAGTCTAGGGTTAACTCTAGACTGGTCAACATGAGCGACCTAACGACTCTGGCCGGGTGATGAGGGATTCGCCGCCGTGTTATTTTGGCTGCGACGTTGCCAAATCCACTCTACACTGACCGAGCGCGTTTAGCGTGTTTTTGGCAACGTCGCTCACCTGAAACTTCATTTAGCATTGGAAGAATTTTACCAGCTTCTAGAATTCATTTTATTTCTCTTCCAAACTTACAAGATATGTAATTTAAAAAATATGATAATTTTGTTGTGTCCCAGAATATTATATATTGAAAGGGAAAATATTTAACCTCGTTGAATATTTCTCAATTGTAATCATTTGCATAATCTGTGAAGAAATTGCACCTACTCAACATGTTATGGAAAACTCAGCATTTTGCTTAGCCCCTTTACACACTCAATCCTGTGACACCAATAATTCAATATAAATATCCGACTCACCGATATTCGGGAGTTCAGTTATTAAAAATCATTTCAAATTAATCAATAATTTTGTATTAATTAAATCTGTAACATTTTTCCACTCAAAATGGGAAGATTTTGATAATAAAGATGACAATTCATTTTCATTGATTCTCCGAGTTAAAGTATTTTATCCACTGTAGAGAGAGATGTCTATAGATTGAATCTAATCGATTTCCTTTATGACTAAACGAGTCTAACAATTTCTCAAACACTTCAACGATAAAAGTCAAATTTATCCAGAATTTTCCACTCAACCGATTGATCATAAATAGAAATAAGAACAGTGGCATCACGCTCATATGTTCACAGAGGGAAATTTCCTATGTACACCTAACAAAAATCCTATTGTTGAGGTAATTTTCGTAATCATCACAATTGATTCTAGTACACAGTACTAAATGTTTAGTAGATGTCACCAAGTCTTTGTGCGAGAATTTTGATACGTTAGAACAGCAATGGCAAATGTCACTACGACTATATTAATGTTGTTAAAATTTTACTATTTTCAGTATCGTAAAGATATTAGATTTTCCTTTGCAGAAATAACCCAATTCGTTTGTTGTTACTTTCGTGGCTCTTTGCAGTATAAAAGTTTCTATAATTGACAAATGATCATATTGATACTTTCACTATGCGAAAATTGTAATCACTAAATTGTGATCATCTTCTTCTGTTGCAGTAGATTCATATGGTTTGATTCACTACTTGACATGATGATACTAACTTTTCATGTCTAAAGTTAGCATCACCAAATCTAAATGGTTGAGGTCTTCTTCAACTATAATTTTATTGTTACTAAAATTATATTTTTCTCTCTGTGTTGACCAGTCTAGGGTTAATAATTTAAAAACCCAGGTATCTCGGAAACGAATGGAGATATGCCTATTTTTTCTTAAAATCCTTTTCTGCAGCTCTGCAAATTCTCTGCAGAACCACTTTTGAACAAAAAGGGCGTATCTCCAGTCTTTTCCAAGATATTCTCAACGAACCACTGCAGAAAACAAAATAGAATTTTTCACTTTTTTCTCTTCTCAACTGAAATTAAATTTTTCTATTTGTTCCATCAACTTTAATCTCCAAAGAAATCACCAATAATAAAAATAATCCAGAGAAAAAATTCGTGCCCAAGTTACCACATATTTTTATGATAAAAATTTTATCTCAATATTTTCTCCCCCCCCCTCTTTTTTTTATTTCTCAACTCTTTCTCTTTTTCTCTTTCTTTCTCTCTCTCTTTTTCTCTCTCCTGTACAGTATATACTCCACGTAGAACTTTTTAAAAGGAAGAAAAAAAGTTGAAAAATAAAACGTGGAGGAAGAGAAAAAAAAAGAATCTCAAGCGTTGTGCAAGGCAAGCGAGCGCGAACGATCGGCAACTTAACGTTATATACGAATGAGAAAAAGAGAGAAGGAATGATCGAGACTTGTGTCGCGAGAGAAGCAGAGAAGAGGGGGGGGAGGGGGGAAGTGGGGAGGTTGAGGAAACGGCCTCTCAAGAGAGAGAGAGAGAGAGCCGACCGCCATCTTGCCATAGGTACAGTCACGCTCAACACCTGACGATAAATACAGGATATATATAATTCAGTAGCGAAGAGGTGAAAAACAGGATAATTCGATTTTTCAAGCCTTTTTTTTGAGAATATCTTGAAAAATAAGGGAGATACGCCCTTTTTGCTCCAAGACGATTTTTTGGCTCTTGAAATTCTTTGAAGAAAGGATTTGGTGAAAAGGACGTATCTTCATTAGTTTCCGATATATTTCTCAAAAAAAGAGAGATTAAAAAAAAAAAAAGTGGATTTGGAAAAAAAAACATTTTTTGTAATTTAGTTTTTTTTAAAGAATATTCCGGAAACTTAGCGAGATAGAGCAATTTTTCTGGAATCCTTTTTTGTAGCTCTTGAAATTCACTACAAAACTTCCATTTGGCGAAAAAATTTATTTTCTTCAGTTTTTTTCACGAATATTTCGAAAAATAATGGAGATACGCCCTTTTCCCCCTAATCCTTATTTTAAAAAATTGGAAAAAATCGTTTTTATTTCTCACTTTTTCTCAAATGTCTCGAAAAATGATGGAGATACGCTCTTTTTACCCAAAATCCTATCTTTTTGATCCTAAAAATCTCTAAAAAAAAACGTCTAGGCCGAAAAAGGACGTATCTCCTAAATAATTGATTGAAAAATTAACTTGAAAATTAATTGAATATTTTCAATGAATAATTTTCTTCATTTAAATATAAAATATTTCTCATAATAAAAAAAAAATATATTTCTCCATTATTAAAGCATCTTTAGATGAATTTGATGATTTGCCAAGTCTCATTGTTTCTCTGTACTACTCCATAATTTATACCGGATATATGATTTAAAATCTACACCGGGGGCACACGTTTGAAGTAACTAAAGTGGTGTAGTGACGCGTGACGTGTGCCGCGCTATCCCCCAGGCTACCGAAACTCAATCCGTCACATTTAACGTAATCGTCACTTTGTCAGGAGGCATCAAGTGCATTTACCGAGATTCTGTGACGGATCTCGTGCTAACAGTCGTACATATCAATTTTTATTTAGTATTTAAATGTGGGAGGAGAAGAAAAAAAATTAGAAATAAAAAGAGATTGAGAAGAAGAAGAAGAGAAGAGGAGGGGAAAGAGGGGGGGGGAGTGGATGTTTGTTTTTTTAGATAAATGCATTATTCAGATTTTAAATAGGTGAATATTGATTCTTATTTGCTTTTGGATGAGTCAATAGTAGAGGCAGGCATGTGCAGTTGGCGCAATTTTATTTTAGACTGATGAAAACGTTTTTTTTCCTTTTTTTCCCATTAAATATGGGGAAATATAATGGAGGCCTTTTAATTTTGATGTTTTAAATTAGGAAAAATAAAAAAATAAGAAAAAAATTAATAAAAAAATAAAAATTAGGAAAATTGGAGGGGGGGATTAGGGGGAATGTTTGAGATAGGATTTTTCTGATGATCCCATTGAAAAGCTGAGAAAATTTACGGTGGAAAACATATTTTAAAATTCATTTTTGATGATTTTTGGGAAAATTCGAGTTTTTTAGGGGTGAAATGGGTGTTTAATTCTTTGTGAAATTGAAAAATTTCGCTTTTTCAAAGATATCTCTATTTTTATTCAGAGATCGGCAGAAAAAATCGCATTTTTAATTCTTTAATTGTTTTTATTTCTGTAATTTCCATCGAAAAAATTTTAATTACTTTCTTAATGAAAAATTTGGATTTTTAAATTTTCCATTAGTTTGAAAAATTAATTTTTTTTCTTAACAATTTTGATTACTATTGTAATTAAAAATTTGACTGATGAAATTTTATAATTCTTTTTCTTATTCGAAATTTTGATTCTTTCTTACTTATTAATTGATCGGAATAATTAATTTTATAATAAAATCAACGCTACTATGTTTAATCTCCCCAAATATAACCGTCTTTAAGACAAAAATTTTGAGTTGAGAGTTTTAACTAAATGTAACACAAATAAGAACTTATAATTTAATCCAATCTAAATGACGCTTATATGACATTTATAATTCAATTTAACTAATAAAAATGTTAATAAGTTTAATAAAGAAAATAATTATGAAATTTCATCAGTCAAATTCTAAATTACAATAGTAATCAAAATTGTTAAAAAAAAAAATTAATTTTCAAACTAATGAAAAATTAAAAAATCCAAATTTTTCATTGAGAAAGTAATTAAAGTTTTTTCGATGGAAATTACAGAAATAAAAAAAATTAAAAAATTAAAAATGCGAATTTTTTTTGCCGATCTCTGGTTCTATTGGTGGTAGCGTGGAAATTCTGAATGGAGGTGAAAGATGAGATCATTTGCTATCGATTCATGTGGTTTTAAAAGAAAAAATATCAATTTTTAATCGAATCGAAAAAAAAACCGAAAATTAATATTCATGATTAAAAACCTATTTTCTGGTATTAAAAGCGAATTCAAAGAAGAATTGGTGAATTATATCAATTATTTGTCATTTATTACTTGACCAATAGTTTGCAATTTGACTAGTGAATTCACGTATTTCCCTATGCACCAACAACAATCATTTATTACAAAGTTATCAGACAGTCAATAATTTTCATATTGATTCGTAAATTTTTCTTTTCTTTTTTCCCTTTTTTCCAAGACATTTTCCAGATTTTAATCTTTTGCCTAACTTAAAAAGCGCAAAATCTTGCATTTGGCCCGTAAGACACCGTGTTTTTTTTATTTCTTGTCTATTTATTTTTGACAATACAAAAAAGGTCAACCAACTTGAAATTTCACGAGATCATTCAGATTCCCATAAACTTTCATTCAAAATTCATTTCATATTTTAATCTTTAAATTCGTCAAATCATCAAAGAAACTAAATTCATTTCCGTAAAAAGCAAAAAAAAAAAATTGTTGGATGCACGTGTACTTGAAAAATCCCCACTCGTAGGTTCAAGTCAGTTGTGTTATTAGAGCGCACAGCAGGAGCGAAGAGATCGAAGAGGAATGTCATGTACTCGATGTTGATACAGCTGAGTGGTCCACCGGGTTTTACCAACACAGGTACATTTTTCTCATCTTCTCATCTCTCGTAGTTGTGGCTTCTGTTTGGCGTACCGTTTTCTGTCCGACAGTCGTGTCAGCAATTCCTCTGATCCTAAAAGAAGAAAAAGGGGGAGAAAGGGGAAAAAGGGGTAAAAAAAAGAAAAATAAAGAGGTAAGCGAAAAAAAAAGTGTTTTTTTTTTCAAGACTTTTTTCATTTTTTTTAAGAAAAAAAATTATTAGGAGAAAAATGCTGGAAGCTTCAAGGTACTTCAACGAATGACGGTAGCCTATCTTCTGTGTACTCAAGATTTTTTTTTTTTTTTTATTCATAATGAGACGAATCACTTGTAATTTTTTTTTTTTTTTTTTTATTTAAAAATTATTCGTACTTGAACGAGACAATTCTTGAACATGTATTTCTCCTTTGGGCCTGTGTATAGATTTTATGTAGACGTGGAGAGAGAGAGAAGTGCGCCCACGTTATGTTTACACACTGTGTGCCCATGAGGGAATGAACGTTTTCCACCTCTTTCTTTATTCTGAAGAATATATTCGTTCGTCTCGATTCTTTTTTTTTTTTTTTTTTTTTTTTCGTTGACATTTCAGAGATATATAATGTGATTTCAATATTCCGAGGGTTTTGTAAATCTCTTTAAAGTGTATATACATATATATATAGATATATATATCGTATTAGAGAAATCGTTTTGGTGAGAGATAAACATTTTTTTTTCTGCGATGGAAAAGAAAATTTTTGGGGATGAGATGAAAAATTGGATGAATTTTTGGGTTTTTTGAGAATATTTTGGAAAATAATGGAGATACGCCCTTTTTGCCCAGAGCCTTTCTAGCTGAGTGAAAAGGGCGTATCTCCATTAATTTCCAAGATATTCTCAAAAAAACTCCAAAAAATCTTAATTTTATAATTTTATTATTTAAAAATCAATAAAATATTTTTTTTTATTTTGTTTGATTCAAATGAAATCAAATTGTCATTAATTCTTTCATTTTTTTTTTTTTTTTTATTCTCTCATTGGAATTATTTTGTATTATTTGAAGTATTTAAATGTACAATCGCTTTTTTATCGGATTCTTTTCAATTCCTATTCGTTGAATATTCAAATAAAATTTTTTTTTTTTCATTTTTTTCCCCGTTAGAAAGGATATACTCACAGTAAATGTGTATTGAAGAATATTCATCATGTCAGCATGCATTGAAATTCAACGGATTTTTATATATATATGCATAAGAGGGGAAGACAGTATTATTGGAAAATTTAAAAATGTATTCAAATATATTTTTTACTGTGGAAAATCCGTGAAAATTCTTTCTCCATTTTTATTCGTTCAAATCCTTGAAAATTCCCTCGTTACATTTTATCGATATAAATCCGTGAGAAATACGAGGGAAAAATAATATTTTATTGAAATTGAAGAATAATATTTGAAATTTGAGAAAAAATATCAGCAAATTATTATTTTCAATAAAAATAAAATTAATAGCGAAAAAAATAAAATGGAATAAATTAATTTTTTCGTTCAATTTTTTGAGAAAATTTCGGAAAATAAACGAGATAGAGCGGATTTAGCCAGAATCCTTCTTTACAAGTATTGGAATCCTCAACAAAGTCATTTGAGAGTAAAAAGGGCGTATCTCCATTATTTTCCTCGATATTTGCAAATAAATAATCCCATTTAATTTTTTTCCTCCCAAAATTAATTTGAAAAAAAAAAACTGTAAAAACTAATGTTTGACATTAAGACATTTTCATAGACACTTTTAAACCACATTTTAAAGATTTTTTGGTAGTGACGATTCAGTTATCTCTAAATGTTTGAATCTGCCAAAGTGTCTTATTTTTCACTGACATAATCCGATATAGTCCAAAGGTAGGATATCTGGCACTCACATAATCTATAAATGTATACGTGTCCTGTCATAGAACAGGAACTGAATTGAATGAATTTCTGGAGACTGGAAGGTGGAAAAAAATCGATTAAAAATTAGTATATTAATTTTTTCTTATTTATTTAATCCACGTTATCATCGTTCCCATATTTGTGTAGGAAATTACAATACTTGACTGAGACACGAAAAATATTTTACACTGATGTGTCTGAATAGCATTTAGCAACTGAGTTACGCCATATACCTTCAAGCTCCAATGACTGAACAATTGAAAAATATCTTAATTTCAAACATAAAAAGCAGCTGAATATATTCATCTTAATTTTTAAGATACAAAATAATGTCTTGTCACTTTTTTAAAACATGCACCGTTTCTCCAATTTCAAACGTTTTCCATTTCAGTTATCCAGCTTCAAGATACTTTCAATTTCAAGATATTTTTCTCTAACTGATTCATTTATTGACAAATTGTTTTTTTTTATTGGATTGCAGAGTTCGAGTTCGCCTCGACGAGTGGCGGTGCCGGTTCTCGTTAAAGATGGCAAGCCATGTGGCAGTGGTGGTGGCAATGAGGGAAGTCGTGGTGGTCCAAGTGCAGCATTAGCAAGTCCAGCACCACACATGACAGCAGCATCAAGTCCTCATGGTACACATCATGGTGCCAGTGTATCGCATCATTCAGTTGTTGGTGTTAGTCATGTCATGTCGTCCAGTCAAAGCCTACAGCATTGTTCATATCCACGTAGTGGTGGACAACAGGCAATGCAGCAACAACAACAGCAATGTGGTGCTTATTTACCATTGCAGGGTAGGGCCTGGTAGTGTGCGCCATCCGCAGCGGGGGCCGGGGCCTACGCCAATCCCTCCGTCACTGGCCCATGGGCCCTCGCTGCGGATCCAACTGCATGGTACACTATTCCAGATGAAAGCCCTTAAAACTTTAAATATTGTAATGTGAACAAAAAAAATGGAATTAATTCAGTAGAAAAGACGAGGGGGTTATTCATTTGGAAATTCGGTGACAAAGTGATTTTACCTGATTTCAGGGTGATTTCAGGGTGATTTTATGCAAAATCATCGATTTCATGTGATTGCATGGGATTTTTTTGGTAATTTCACGCAGAGATCGGCAGAAAAAAAATTCGCATTTTAATTTTTTTAATTTTTTTAATTTCTGTAATTTCCATCGAAAAAATTTTAATTACTTTCTTAATGAAAAATTTGGATTTTTAAATTTTTCATTAGTTTGAAAATTAATTTTTTTTTTAACAATTTTGATTACTGTTGTAATTAAAAATTTGACTGATGAAATTTTATAATTCTTTTTCTTATTCGAAATTTTGATTCTTTCTTACTTATTAATTGATTGGAATAATTAATTTTATAATAAAATCAACGCTACTATGTTTAATCTTCCCAAATATAACCGTCTTTCAGACAAAAATTTTGAGTTGAGAGTGTTAACTAAATGTAACACAAATAAGAACTTATAATTTAATCCAATCTAAATGACGCTTATATGACATTTATAATTCAATTTAACTAATAAAAATGTTAATAAGTTTGATAAAGAAAATAATTATGAAATTCCATCAGTCGAATTTTGAATTACAATAGTAATCAAAATTGTTAAAAAAAAAATTAATTTTCAAACTAATGAAAAATTTAAAAATCCAAATTTTTCATTGAGAAAGTAATTAAAATTTTTTTAATGGAAATTACAGAAATAAAAAAAATTAAAAAATTAAAAATACGAATTTTTTTTTGCCGATCTCTGATTTCTCGGTTTCAAATGATTTCAAATGATTCATGGGATTTTAGTCCTGAGTGACGCAATGATTTCACAAATGAATAGCCCCTGGAGTAAAGAGGTAAAATGAGATAAGTCTATTTTTTTCTCATTCAATTACTTTAAAAATACGTTAGAAAATCAGCGAGATAAGGCAATTTTTCTCTGAATCTCTTCTGTAACTCTTTGAAATTCTCTACCAAAAAAAGATGGGTAATATCGCCTTATTTCGCTTAGTTTCCGAGATATTTCCTTCAAAATCATCATAAAGATAAGTCGATTTATCCTGTTTTACCTCTTCACTACTGAATTTCATCGTTGCCTCAGAAACAAATAGGCGCATCTCCACTTTTCAGATTTATTCAATTTTTTAAAAAAGAAATATCAATAAGAAAAAGGCGTAAATCCAATTTTTCTTCTTCAATATTTAATTATGGAGATACGCCCCTTTAACTCTGAAATTTTACAATTTTTGGGACTTACGCCACTTTGTTTCTGAAGCAACGATACATTCTTGTCGAGTGAAATATAAAAAGTTACAACAATTTTTGTTTTTTTCAATAATTCATAAAAAAAAATTTTTATTAAAAAAAAATTTGAGTTTTTTTATTAAAAAAATTTATATTTTTTTTTTATTAAAAAAAATTTTCGATCAAAAATTCAAAAAACTTTTTATATTTCACTTAATAACAAGAATATTAATGAAAAAAAAAAAAGAAAACAATTTGTAAATAATTAATTGAATATAAATTGAATGAAAATAATGAATTTTTCTGTGAGAAAAATCTTTATAATTTCATGAGGCTACGAAGGGACTCGAGTGTAAAAGAATCCAGTGACAAAATAATTTTACAAATTTTATTTATAAATTTATGGTGTCTCAGGATTTGTCGATAATTCGAGAATAGGATATATCCTATTATGGGGCCTCATCAATAAAAGAAAATTAAAAAAGCAAGGAAAAAAAAATTCCCCTTTTTTTAATAAAAAAAGGGGAAAAAAGTTTTTTTTTTAAATAAAAAACGAGAAAAAAAGTGAAATTTGTAAATAAATCCTCGTTCATTTGAGAATTAAGAGAAAAATCCTCAAATTTTCACTCATTAAAAAACAATTATTATTATTTTCATTATCTGAGAGGTGCGGTGTTATTATAAATAATGTAACATTTTAGAAAAAAAAATTATCATTAATATAAACAATTTAAATTCCATGAAAGAATTAAAGCAATTAAAGAAAAAAAAGAAAAAAAAATCGACAGTAATTGAATGATAGTGGGTAGATGTGATTTTTTGAAGGGTGAACAAAAAAAAATTAAGATTAGTAGAGATTATTATAAAGTTTTTGTAAATAATAAAAAAATAAATGAAAAAAAAAAGAGAGATATTAATAAAAACGATACTAATGCAGTCTCGAGTTGATAAAAAAAGAAATAATCAATTGAAATAATACTTAAAAGACCCCCCCCCCCTTTTTTTACTCACAATTCGAGGATAAAAGAGTATTTTCAGATAAAAAAAAAAAAAAAAAAAATCATCTCCAATGCCAGCATCACAATGGAAATGAAAGTAAGAATGTTTCATTACATCTCTCGTTTCCGTATCAAATACGCAAAACGTAATTCTTTCTCTATGGTCTTTGACAGTGGCCATGGTAACACCCCTCATTCATGAAATTTATCTTCTCTCCCCCTTTCAACGACAATCCAACTATGATTAATAACTAGGAAAAAAAAAAGGATACTAAGCTGATAATGAGAGAAGAATTTTAAGTTTAATAAAAAAAAAGAAAAAAAAAAATTCATTTTTTTGGAAAAATTATTAAATAATAGAAAAAATTTGGAATTATTGTTTTTTTAGGGGTTTTTTGAGAAATAAGGGAGATACGCCTTTTTTGTAGAGAATTTTGAAGGCAATAGAGGTAAAAATGAGAGGAAGAAGGACGTATGTCCATTATTTTTTGAGATATTTTCAAAAAAATTGAGGAAGGAATTTTTTTTTTATTTCTCCTTTTTTTGGGAATTTTTTTTTTTATTATTCTTTTTTTGGAAATATTTTGGAAAATAATGGAGATACGTCCTTTTTACTCTAAAATGGTTTTTTAGAGAATTTAAGGATCTACAAGAAGAGATTTGAAATAAAAAGGGCGTATGTCCATTATTTTTTGAGATTTTTTCAAAAAAATTAAGGAAGGAATTTTTTTTTTATTTTTCCTTTTTTTGGGAATATTTTGGAAAATAATGGAGATACCTCCTTTTTATCCTAAGATGGTTTTGTAAAGAATTTCAAGAGCTACAAGAACAGATTTCAATAAAAAGGGCGTATGTCCATTATTTTTTGAGATATTAAAAAAAAAATTAATCGAGGAAATTTTTTTTAATTTTTGTTTTTTTGTGAATATTTTGAAAAAATAATGGAGATACTTGGAAAAGGGCGTATGTCCATCAGTTTCCAAGATATTTTCAAAGGTAACACGTCATAATAACACATAACAGTAATATTACATGCAAAAATAATGCAATAAAATACTAAAATCATAAATAAATAGGGGAAACCGGGGCAAAGTGGATTTAAGGATCGAAATGATTTGGGATTTTTTTTGGGAATGAAGGGGACTTCAAAAAAATTTCAAAAAATTCACGAACAATGTCCACATATTGGAGCATCTTTCAGAATTTTTTCAGATTTTTCCACCGAGTCCTTCACTCCGAAATAAAAATAATGAATTATGTTACTCTGTAGTTTTTTCACTTTCATAAGAAATAATTTTTTTTTTTTTTTTTATTAAGAAATAATAATAATTAATCTTTTATTTTTATAAATTAATATTATATTTTAGTTGCAATAGTTCTTCCTTTTAAATGTCAAGAAAAAATCAAAATTATTTCAAAAATTGAAATAAAAAAAAATTCCGAAAAAAAAATATTTCAAGCAAAAATGATAATAATATCAGATTATCACATAAAAATGACAACAAATCGACCCCAGAATTTTTGGGGCACGTGCTGCTGTCAACTACACGTATTAATATTATACACCATAGAGTTTGGGAAAATGGTGTAGATATAAGCTGAGCCTTGTATATATAAACCTTGGGTCCAGTTAATAAATATGATAATGGGGCTTCTGGGCTCGTGAAAGGCCGTTAGAACTCAACCCATAGGGTGTGAGCCTCCTCTTGCACAAGGAGTGAAGGGGGGAAGGGAGGAGGGGGGGAGAGGGGCAATGGAATGAACGAGGATATAGAATACGTGTTTAAGAGTGACCAGTGAGCATCGTTTGGTGGCGTTCCTGTCAACCTCAGGCACACCCTCGTATATCACAAACTGCACATATACGTACAACTAAAGTTTTCGAGTTTATCTCAACTCTCCCCCTCTCATGCCCCCCCCCCACCCCCCTCCCCTAGTTTGGCCTGTTATTGTGACCGTTAAACTGGGCGTCAGTGCGTTAAAGTGCCAAAATCAAATTTTGGGTGGTGATTTTACGGTGCATTCAGTAATTTCCACTTTTTTTTTTTTTTTTATAATTTTTTATGAATTCTTGAAATTTTTTGGCAATTTTAGGATTTTTTTTTATAATTTTTTATGAATTCTAGAAATTTTTGTCAATTTTAGAATTTTTTTTTTTTTTGAGAAGTTTTTTGGAAAATAATGGACTTACGCCTTTTTTTGTAGATTCTCGAGAATTTTTTATGTATTCTCGAAACTTTCGGCCATTTTAGGGATTTTTTTTTATAATTTTTTATGGATTCTAGAAATTTTTGGCGATTTTAGAATTTTTTTTTTTTAATAATTTTTTATGGATTTTCGAAATTTTTGGCAAGTTTAGGATTTTTTTTTTTTTGAGATTTTTTTTGGAAAATAATGGACTTATGCCTTTTTTTGTAGATTTTCGAGAATTTTTTATGAATTCTCGAAATTTTCGGCCATTTTAGGGATATTTTTAAATAATTTTTTATGAATTCTAGAAATTTTTGGCGATTTTAGAATTTTTTTTTTTTTCAATAATTTTTTATGGATTCTCGAAATTTTTGGCAATTTTAGGATTTTTTTTGAAAATAATGGTCTTACGCCTTTTTTTGTAGATTCTCGAAATTTTTTCATGAATTCTCGAAATTTTTGACAATTTTAGGAATTTTTTTTTTTGAGAATTTTTTTGGAAAATAATGGCCTTCCCCTTTCTTTGTAGATTCTCGGGAATTTTTCATGAATTCCCGAAATTTTTTGCCATTTTAGGGATTTTTTTAAATAATTTTCTATGAATTCTAGAAATTTTTGGCAAGTTTAGGATTTTTTTTTTTTTTGAGATTTTTTTTGGAAAATAATGGACTTACGCCTTTTTTTATAGATTCTCGAGAATTTTTTGTGAATTCTCGAAATTTTCGGCCATTTTAGGGATTTTTTTAAATAATTTTTTATGAATTCTAGGAATTTTTGGCGATTTTAGAATTTTTTTTTTTTTAAATAATTTTTTATGGATTCTCGAAATTTTTGGCAATTTTAGGATTTTTTTTGAAAATAATGGACTTACGCCTTTTTTTGTAGATTCTCGAAATTTTTTCATGAATTCTCGAAATTTTTGACAATTTTAGGAATTTTTTTTTTTATAATTGTCCATGAATTCTCCAGTTTTTTTGGCAATTTTAGGATTTTTTTTTTGATAATTTTCCATGAATTCTTGAAATTTTTTGGCAATTTTAGGATTTTTTTTGAAAATAATGGACTTACGCCTTTTTTTGTAGATTGTCGAAAATTTTCATGAATTCTCGAAATTGTTGGCAATTTTAGGATTTTTTTTAAAATAATTTTTTATGAATTCTCGAAATTTTTGACAATTTTAGGAATTTTTTTCTTTATAATTTTCCATGAATACTCAAAATTTTTGGTAATTTTAGGTTTTTTTTTTGAGAGAATTTTTTTAGGAAATAATGGACATACGCCTTTTTTGTAGATTCTCGAAATTTTATATGAATTTTCGAAATTTTTGGCAATTTTAGGATTCTTTTTTTAATTTTTTATGAATTCTCAAAATTCTCGATCATTTTAGGATTTTTTAAAATTTTTTTTAATGAATTCTCGAAATTTTCGACCATTTTAGGATTTTTTTTTAAATTTTTTATGAATTCTCGAAATTTTCGACCATTTTAGATTTTTTTTTTGATTTTTTATAAATTCTCGAAATTTTCGGCCATTTGAGGATTTTTTTTTCCCATAATTTTTTATGAATTTTCAAAATTTTTGGCAATTTTACTAATTTTTAAAAAAAAATTTTATGAATTCTCGAAATTTTTGGCAATTTTAGCAATTTTTTTTTTTTTTGAGAATTTCTCGGAAAATGATGGACATACGCCTTTTTTGTAGCTCTTAAATTTCTCTAAAATGAAGGTTTTGAGTAAAATCGCTCTATCTCACTGAGTTTCCGAGATATATTCAATAAACTAATGCCGAAAAAATCAATTTTTCTTGAATAAGGAAAAACGAATGTAAAATGGACTTTTTCCAAAAATGATTCAGAATTTTTTTTGAGAATGAAGGCCACTACAAAAAAATTTGAAAAAATTCACCAGCAATGTCCACATATTAAAGCATCTTCTCAATTTTTTTCAGATTTTTCCCTCGGTTCCTTCACTCCCAAAAAATTTCTGAATTATGCTCCTTTAAGACCCATTTTGCCCCACTTTCTCCTATTCAACAAAATAATATTTCTCATCATCAATTGCCATTGATAACTCAATTTCCACACAATTTCCACTTATTTTGATCATTTTCAAGGCAATTAAAGTAAACGATACAAGACAATACTCGTTGATGATGCTGTAGCATGCTCCAAATACGAAAATTCACACAGCAGAAAGCCTTGTGAATGGATAATGGAGGAACATTAGCATTCCCATGCCTCCTTAAAATTCGTCGTAAGATCATCTTGAGAAACACAGACGTACCCTCGTAATTTTCACGTCCCTCGTATTCATGGGACAAATCTTAAAGGCAAAAGGGGTTGTGGCATTGGCAAAAGTTTTTGGGAGACGCCCTCCATGAATTTACAACGATCCAAGACGAATTTCCCCCCCAAGTACCTGTCTTCCTGTCTTGTACAATCATTATGCATTGAAAAATATTTGCATTGGATTTCTTTGAATTTTTTGTCACCCTCAATTTTTCAGACTCAATAAAAACGTATGAAAAAAAATGTTTTTACAATTTTTTAATGTGAATTTAATTGAAGAGAAATTTTTAGGAATGGAAGAAATTGCCGAAAAAATCTGAAAAAATTCCTGAAGATGCATTAGTTGGTCTAGAATATTGTTGAATTTTTTCAAAATTTTCTGAAGAGGCTTTCACTCTGAAAAAAAATTAAATTCATTTATTTTTGAAAATTGAATGATTTTTGAGTGAAAAAGGGAATTTTTTTTTTTTTTGAGAGAATCTCTGTAAGTAATGTTCCTAAAATAATGATTGACAAAAAAAATGAATTTAATCTGTCAAAAGCTCATAATTCACGTTAAGGTAGTATAACAGAGAATTTTCGATAAAACAGAAAAAAATGAGGATTTTTAGGTTAGTTTCCAATTAATTGCTGTTAATCCGGGAAAAAAGTGCTTCAATTTACCCGAAAAAAGTGATTAAACTATTCGAAAGTCATATCTTCAGCTTGTGAATATAATTTTATTTTGTTTCTCGAATTTTTTTTACATTACTAATCTCCTATGATGTTGCTTTGATGATATTTTCATCAAAGCAAATAAATAAATATCGCGAAACGTGAAATTCAGTAGTATTTTTTAAATTTCTCACTTTCGTTTCATTATTCAAAGGGATCTCGCAAACCGTTGGATTTAGGAGAATTTGTCAAGAGACTTTTTTTGTAGAGAATTCAATTCTTCATAAAAAAGGTCTCTTCATAAATTCTCCTAAACCCAATTGTTTTCGAGATCCTTTTAAAAATCGCGGAAAATTCCGTTTAAAACTGAAATACGCTTCAATAATAGACAATTTCCACTCGAAATGATTTTTCTCAAATTTTTGAGGTAGTCTCCTGAAGTACGGTTAATAAAACAGGAAAAAATGAGGATTTTCAGGCTTGTTTCCAATTAATTGCTGTTAATTCGGGGAAAATGTGCTTCAATTTACCCGAAAAAAGTGATTAAACTATTCGAAAGTCATGTCTTCAGCTTGTGAATATAATTTTTTTTTCTCGAATTTTTTTTACATTAATCTCCTATCACATGCATGAGACGGAGAGAAAGGCAAATAGTTACGATTACCTTCTAATTAAAATTTCTCAATAACTATACGGTGAATTGAATATTTTTTTCTTCTATTATTTAGTTAAAATGCTGTTCTCTTCGCCAATTGTTTTTAAATAATGGCTCAACTGTGTGGTTTTTTAGTAATTTCGTTATTTCCGTCCGATTAAGGGCGTTTCATCCCCACCACCACTATTTCCACTAACTTTGATAATTCATATCTCATAAACTGGACGGACAAAAATTATGAAAAAATTCAGAAAAATGTAAAAAAACATAATCTTTGATGCATCAAAAAAACAAGGGGTTAACTGTACTCGAGTTCGCTGGAATACTACCTTAAATATCAAATAACTCCACCAGTTGACGTAACTCAAGACAAGACTCCCTTTGTTTGAGGATGCAGGTATTTTCCTCATGTATCCATGGTTACAACGAGAGGAGAAAAGGAGGGGGAGGGGGAGTGAGGTAACATAAGTACGAAAAAAGAGGAAGGGGGGGGGGTACGTGTGTATGTCATGCAGGTGAACGCATATATATATGCCCTTTACTCGTATACCTCTCTCGTTTCTTTATCCAATTCGAAATGAGTATTTTCCCCGGAAGCGTTTCAGTAGGTTGATGCAGGGGCCAAGGGTGCCCGTTGCAATTACAGGCACTGTTGAGTGTCAATATCTCGCTCCATTATCCCAATCGGAATGCTTTTGACGTATTATCATCCAGGCGTTATTCATGTCGCGATGAGTCGAGGAGAAAAAGGGAATTTAGTTGCAAAAAAAAAAAGTGAAATTGGATTAGTTTATTTTTTATTATTTTTTTTTAAAGAGAATATTTTGGTAAATAATGGAGATACGTCCTTTTTTGTTTCAAGATGGTTCTATATAGAATTTCGAGAGCTAAAAAAGTGGATGAGGGGGGAGAATCGCGTTATCTCGCTTACTTGCCGAAATTATTTCTTAATAATGAAAATTTTTCAAAAAATAATTAGAAAAAATCAAAATAATTCTATTTTTTTATTATTTGCCTTAAAAAATTTCAAAAAATGATTAAATTTTTTTTTCAAATTTTTTCCCGAATATTTTGAAAAATGATGGAGATACGTCTTTTTTCCCCTCAATTCTATTTTTTCCAAAAATATCAAGAGTTGTGAATCCGTTTCAGACCAAAAAAGGTGTATCTCCATTATTTTCTCTAAATATTCTCAATTAAAAATCGTAAAAAAATAAAAATTCTCTTCGTCACTAATTGAAAATTGGATTTTTCCTCAAATTATATATATAATAAATATAGATAATTTGAAAAAATTAAGAAATTTGAAAAAAATCCATAAATTTCACTTCAAAAATTAATAATTAATAATTTAATTATAAACATTAATCGAAGCGAAATTCTCTCCTCTCCCCCCCCCCCCCCCCCCACCCTCTCGTTTCATTGATTTTCACTGCCGAGATATTAATAAATCATTTTCTTTTTCTCTCGAATTCTTTAAAATTAATTTAATCATTTTCGCCTGGTAATTTTGCCTCAAGCGCAGACTCAGTTGAAACGTTCGATTTATCCCCCAGTTAGTGTTAAACTCTAGTTGTGTTAAACTCCACTGTGGATACCGCAGAAATAAAGGCAAGGGGGGGGGTGAAGAGGGGAGGTGGAGGAGTGGGGGAAATTTGGACTCCGCCTCTGTTTGGAGCTCCTCGTGGCCGCGCCCAGAAGCTCCACCCCTCTTTCGGCCAACTACGTGTTGGTAACCCCCCCCCCCCCTCTCCTCTCCCTCCCCCCCCCCTTTTATCGAGGGGTGAATTTGCACGCAGGGTGGCAAAACCCGCTCGAAAATTTTCACAGTCTCTGCCTAGTGACCGAGACTCGAAAATTAGGAGATATTAAAAAAAATGAAACAGATTTTTATTTTTTTTTTTCGATAATTTTATCAAGTGCAATTGTAAAATTCCATGGAAGGAAAAATTAATGCACTTTTGGAAATTAAATTCTTGGGAAAATTTGTTTATATTATGAAAATTATGAAATGTTTTTTTTTTTTCTAAAGAATTTTTTTTAAAGTTTCTAGAATTTTTTTCTAAATTTTTTTCTAATTAGAATTTTTCTAGAGAATTTTTAAATCGAGAAAATTTACTCCTGAAGAGATAAAAACACAGATTTATCATTTTTTTGTCAATTTCTTGGGGATTAATGGAGATACGTCTTTTTTATTCTGAGACAGTTTTGTAGAGAATTTTCAGTAGTTAATGGAAAAAATTCGAGCAAAATCGCTTTATCCCGCTTAATTTACAAAATATTAAAGAAAAAATGAAAAAAAAAAAATGAAAATAATTAAACAGGTGAATTACGAAAAGTCGATTTTTTTTGTCATTTTTTCAAAATATCTCGGAAACTAATGGAGATCTCCCCCCCTCCCCCCACCATTTACCTTAATCCTCTATGTAGAGGATTCAAAGCTCAAAAAAGAACAAAATCAGAGCGAAATCGCCTTATTTGATTCAATTTCCGAAATATTATTGCAAAAATAACAAATAAAAAAAGAAATTAAAGGTAAACTACGAAAATTCAATTTTTTTTTTACATTTTTTCAAAATATTTTCTTCAGAAATTAATGGAGATACGC
The DNA here is from genome assembly GCA_963942555.1 of Aleiodes leptofemur. NCBI lineage: Eukaryota > Metazoa > Arthropoda > Insecta > Hymenoptera > Braconidae > Aleiodes > Aleiodes leptofemur. The sequence continues at coordinate 2,414,499 of OZ012618.1, read as the reverse complement.
CTTTTTTACCCCAATCCATCTTTAAACTTCTTAAAATTCATATCTCCATAATTTTCCAAAATAATGATTTAAAAAAACCCAAAAATCGACTTTTTTCATTTCATCTATTTGAATTTTTTTTCCTTTTATTTTCCCCAAACATCCCAGAAATCAAGGCGAGATACGCCTTTCTCATCCTAAATCCTTCTTCTGCAAAATATTTTTCAAAAACTACAAAAAAAAGTCTTTTGTTATCCCAAAAAAGGGCGTATCTTCATTATTTCCCTTAATATTCCCAAAAAACAATTTAAAAAAAAAAAACAAAAATCCTTCATTTTCTCAAATTTTTAAGAGCCACAAAAATATCTTATTGCAAAAAAAGGGCGTATTTCCATTATTTCCCCAATATTCCCAAAAAAACAATTATCCCCCCCCCCCTTAAAAATCAATAGCTTTTGAAGAGTAGAACTGACGCAAATTCAAAATTAAATTCCAATAAAATTTTTTTAATAAATCCAATTTTTCATAGTTAAACATCAATTCCTACAATTCATTTAGCCAATTCAAATAAAAACAATCGAAAAAAATGAATAAATCCTTTGATTTTCTCTTCGCCAATTCTTTCCAAAAAGTACAATTTTTTTTTTTTTTTTTAAATACTACAAATATCATAATAATCTTCAAAAAACCCAAAAAAAGCTGTCAAGAGCCCCAAAAAAATCTCAGCCCAAAAAAAGGGCGTATCTCCATTATTTCCCTCAATATCCCCAAAAAATCAATGAATCCTTTGATTTCCTCTTCATCACCCCCCCCCCCCCCCTAATCTCAAACAATCCCCTTATTATAATGAGCTGAACAATTCCGAAACAAAGCCCCTGCAACGGTTAAATTTCGTAAAAATATCGTCACTGTCTGAAAGCAGCAAAAATAGCCACTCGTCTCTCCATTGACGTGTACCAAAAAAGTTCCATTGTTTAAAACGCAAAAAAAAAAAATCAAGTAAAAAAGGAAATAATAATAATTTAACGGTAAGAAGGTGCGCGCACAGTAGTCCTGTAAAACCTCCCAGTACTTGAGAAATCTCTCCATTTTTTTTTTATTTTTTATTTCTATTGTAAAAATCATTGGTTAAGGGAATGGAGCATTTGCCACTTGACGCAGATAAAGCGTTACGCATTGTGAAAGGCAAAAAGCACTACTCAACACAATAATAAAGCACTTGTGAGTGCATAAGTCCCATTTGAGCTGTAGAAAGTTGAATAGAGTAGAGAAAAAAGAAAAAAAAAAATTTCGGCCAATAAAATATGGTCGAACGCGCGTACTTGGCGCAAATTTTTTCGGTGAGGTGAAATTTTTTTACGTTCATGGAGACATATATTTTTCCCACACACGGAGCTTGCCACCAACGGAGTTATGACAATTCTTAGAGGGCCCAAAAGTACTTCAAGCTTACTGGTTATTTCAATAATTTCCTTTATTTTCAGGGGGGGCACTTCTCATTTCCAGTCGAGAGTATCGATATTTCCGAGAGACTGGACAGCAGAGAGAGTCAAGGAGTCGACGTAGTACCTGTGGGGGGTCTTTTCATGGGAGTTTTTGAGGGGAGAGGGGCTTCGGGATGAAACGGGCGTATGTCCATTAATTTTGACGATATTTTGCAAAAAAAAGAGGAATAAAAAAATGAAACAAATCCTGAAAAAGTCGATTTTTTTCATTTTTTCGAGGAATATCTTGGTGAATAGTGGAGATACGCCCTTTTACCCCGAAGATGGTCTTTTAGAGAATTTCAAGAGCTACAAAAGAGAACTCGGGTAAAATCGGTCTATCTCGCTTAGTTTCGGAGATATTTTGCAAAGAAAAGAGGAAAAAATCTAATTAAAAGGTAAATCATGAAAAAGTCGATTTTTTAATATTTTTTTTTAATATTTTGGAAATTGATGGAGATACGCCCTTTTTGTTCGGAGATAGTTTTGTAGGGAATTTTGAGAATTAGATAAGCATTTTAGAGCAGAATCACTCTATATCGCTTAATTTCCGAGATATTTACCAAAAAAAATGGGAAATAAAAAAAAATTAACGAGTAAATCATGAAAAAATCGATTTTTTGGATTTTTTAAAAAGTCATCTTGGTAAATAATGGCCCTATTTTCCTCAAGATCGCTTTGTAGAGAATTTCAAGCGCTTTGAAATCATCTTGAGGCCGGCAAATAAACCTCAAAGGTTTCAGTGCCTTAAATAATTTTTAAAAAAACATTTTAAGGCAAAATCACTCTATCTCGTTTAGTTTCCGATATATCTTCAAAAAAATGAGGAAATTCCAAAATATCAACAGATAAATTATGAAAAAGTCGATTTCTTTGGTTATTTCGTAATTTTTACGAAAATTCCAGAAATTAATGAAAAAATGGAAAATACAAAAAAAAACTAAAAAATCATAAAAAGTTCAATTTTTTGGGTTTTTAAAAAAATATCTCTAATATTAATGGATTTTTTTTTTATTTAAAAAATTGATGGAGATACGCCCTTTTTGCCCAAAAACCGGTTTGTCTTTGAGAAAATCTCAAAAGCACCAAAAAAAGATTTTTCCAAAAAAGTCACTATCTTTTTTAGTTTCCAAGATATTTCCAAAAAAATGATAATTACAAAAAAAAACTAAAAAAATCATGGAAAGTTGAATTTTTTAGCGTTTTTTTTTTAAATATCCCTAAAATTGTTGGAGATACGCCCTTTTTGCCCTAAAACCGGTTTTTCTCCAAAAAAATCTCAAAAATCTACAAAAAAAAGGTTTACCCAAAAAAGTCACTATCTTCTTCAATTTCCGAGATATTTTCAAAAAATGAGAAATCATAAAAAATGAAACAGGTAAATCATGAAATTGGTTATTTCAATGATTTCCTTTATTTTTTTCGGGGGCACCTCTCATTCCAGTCGAGAGTATCGATATTTCCGAGAGAATGGACAGAAGCGAGTCAAGGAGTCGACGTACCTTCTGTGGGGGGTCTTTCATGGGAGTTTTGAAGAGAAAAGGGGGGGAGGGGTTGATTCCACTCGGTGCGGACACCCGCAAAGCTACTGGTGATTTTCAAACTACCACGGGACACATATTATCGACGAGCGGATGATCCGCGCGGGAACACGGTGGGGAGCCTTCACCTCTCGTTTTAAGTTTTAATATCAAAATTACGCAGTCAGTTGAGGGGCCAAGAGGTAAAAGTGAAAAAGTTCGTTTCTCGTGGTTTAAGGATGTTCTACCGGTATTTTATCAAAATTAAAAAATGTAAGAATTCAATAAAATTTTTTTTCAAGATTCTCCAATTCATAAAGAAACCTTCTGCAAAATTTTGGATTTTTTTCATACCTGGTTTAAAAGTTATGAATTTTTTAAAAACCATTTTTAACATGTGTTCTTATGGGAAATTCACAAAAGCTCAAGAAACTTTCCGAAAAATTCTTCAAATTGGATGAAATTTCGGATATAGGTGAGAAATTATCCTCCGCACAAACGCCACATTTTTATACGACGATTGGGTCGATAATTAGCATTAAAATTAATAAAAATGATTGAAAAAGTGTCACTCGCACGTAAGTGCTGCCAACTTGTGTCGCCAGAATTTCCTAGAATGCAACGCTTTTTTCAAAATAATTCTCAAACTAATTAAATAAAGAATGAAAAAAATATCTATGAAATGTAATGATAATAATATAATATTTGAACACCCGGAGGGTTCCATAATTCCCTGAAAATAATTTTCATGACGAATTTAAAAACTCATTTTTTCATGTTCAGGGATTGGAACACTGACGAAATCACTGTCTCTCTCATGCTGCACAGCCCCCGCTTACAATACCTGTAGAACATCCTTAAGGAGACTTTTTTTTTTATTTATTTTTTTTATTACGGCTTCGAAACCTTATTTGGGTCTATTCAGTCTCCTTAAGGAGACTCTCCATTTTTTTTTCCTAAATAATTCGTTGATTTTTGGAGAATATCTCGGAAATTAAACGAGATAGAGTGCCTTTGCCTCGATCCTTTTATTTGTCGCTCTTGAAAATCCTCTACAAAAAAAAGGATTAAAATAAAATCGCTCTATCTCGCTTAGTTTCCGCCCGTAGTTCCTCTTAGGAGCCACGTAACAATTATTTTCCAATTTTTTTACATAAAATTTTGTGAACACAAAGTTCAAAGCAATGTTCAGCTTGTAGAGAAATTTTACAACGATTTACCATCTAGAAATTAAAATATTTGATTTTAAAATTTATCCCTAATGCCATAAGACGTATGGCGTTTTCGATTTTCACAATTCTACACCGGGGCAGTGTAGAACTAACCTTACCCGAGTTTTCTCACTAGATTTTCAAATGTCTGGTTACTGCAATACATAACGGTTTGTCGGAAAAATCTTTTTTTCTTGAATATTGTGAAAGCCGAGTAAACTGCTCGACTCTGATGAATCCATCAATTCATAAATTAAAAGTTTGCGCAATTTATTACGATCCATCGTTTATTCTTTATTATCATTTATTTTTCCCACCAAATGTATTCTTTTTCAACAGCTTAGAACTTTTGAATTGCCACCACTGCAAAAACACTAGGGTAAGGTTAGTTCTACACTGCCCCGGTGTAGAACTGAGAAAATCGAAAACGCCAATAATGTTTAACCTATAAACATCACTGTTTTGGAATCAAATAAGTCTACTTATTGCGTGTTTATTGTGGTACCTTTACATCCGGGCTTTGTTTTGATTGTACGAATAGCCAGCGCCTCTTTGTATTTAGGGGTCACAATATGTTTGTGAACAGCACATGTAATTTCTGATAGTGGTGCGTGGGTCAATCGGTCGAAGCTCGAGATCGAACCGAGAACCTTTCGGTTACGAATCCACTGCTCTACCAATCCAAACTGCTCTACCATCGTACACAGAGGGAAATTTCGTATGTACACTTAACAAAAATCCTATTGTTGAGGTAATTTTCGTAATCATCACAATTGATTCTAGTACACAGTACTAAATGTTTAGTAGATGTCACCAAGTCCTTGTGCGAGAATTTTGATACGTTAGAACAGCAATGGCAAATGTCACTACGACTATATTAATGTTGTTAAAATTTTACTATTTCCAGTATCGTAAAGATATTAGATTTTCCTTTGCAGAAATAACCCAATTCGTTTGTTGTTACTTTCGTGGCTCTATGCAGTATAAAAGTTTCTATAATTGACAAATGATCATACTGATACTTTCACTGTGCGAAAATTGTAATCACTAAATTGTGATCATCTTCTTCTGTTGCAGTAGATTCATATGGTTTGATTCACTACTTGACATGATGATACTAACTTTTCATGTCTAAAGTTAGCATCACCAAATCTAAATGGTTGAGGTCTTCTTCAACTATAGTTTTATTGTTATTAAAAGTATATTTTTCTTTCTGTGTAATGCCCGAACTATGATGTTCATAGAAATCGATTTATCTCGATTTACTTGTTTGTTTTTTGTATTTCACATTTCTTAAGCATAATTACTCCATAAAAGATGAAAATTTCCCTTTTTGAACGAAAAAAATCTTCAGAATTGGAAGTAATTTAATAAATTAAATTTCAATTTTTTTCTTCTCTTCTTCGTTATTTTCCTAATTGGAATTTTTTTCTCTAATTTAAAATTTCTAGAATGAAAAAAAAAATCAGACATGAAGAATTCAGAAGTAGTGAAACAAACAAGGGATGCCTAATCAAGCTACCGAGTATTGTATCATCAAGTGAGAGAAAAGGGCGAGTCTTGGTTCACTCCAACACTTGAGCACGAGCCGAGAAAAAACGAGTAGTGAACAATGAACGTAAAAACACGTTTCTCTTCTCTTTTTCCTTCATTTTTTTTATTCTCATCTCTGGGAGGTATAGTCATCGATCGGACGACCTAAAAAAGGATTTTTTTAATTGCACGTCATCTCCTGGGGGAAATGAAGTTTTTTTTTTTATTATTAAGGTAGTATTCCAGCGAACCCCTTATTTTTTTGATGCCTTATCAAAAATTAAATTTTTATACATATTTCTGAATTTTTCATAATTTTTGTCCGTCCAGTTTATGAGATATGAATTATCAAAGTTACTGAAAATACCGGTGGTGGGGATGAAACGCCTTAAATCGGACGGAAATAACGAAATTACTAAAAAACCACACAATTGAGCCATTATTTAAAAACAATTGGCGAAGAGAACAGCATTTTAACTAAATAATAGAAGAAAAAAATATTCAATTCACCGTATAGTTATTGAGAAATTTTAATTAGAAGGTAGTCGTAACTATTTGCCTCTCTCTCTCTGTCTCATGCATGTGATAGGAGATTAATGCAAAAAAAATTCGAGAAACAAAAAAAATTATATTCACAAGCTGAAGATATGACTTTCGAATAGTTTAATCACTTTTTTCGGGTAAATTGAAGCACATTTTTCCCCGAATTAACAGCAATTAATTGGAAACAAGCCTGAAAATCCTCATTTTTCCCTGTTTTATTAACCGTACTTCAGGAGACTACCTCAAAAATTTGAGAAAAATCATTTCGAGTGGAAATTGTCTATTATTGAAGCGTATTTCAGTTTTAAACGAAATTTTCCGCGATTTTTAAAAGGATCTCGAAAACCATTGGGTTTAGGAGACTTTATGAAGAGACCTTTTTTATGAAGAATTGAATTCTCTACAAAAAAGGTCTCCTGACAAATTCTCCTAAATCCAACGGTTTACGAGATCCTTTTAAATAATGAAACGAAAGTGAGAAATTTAAAAAATACTACTGAGTTTCACGTTTCGCGATATTCATTTATTTGCTTTGATGAAAATATCATGAAAGCAATATCATAGGAGATTAGTAATGTAGAAAAAATTCGAGAAACAAAAAAAAATTATATTCACAAGCTGAAGATATGACTTTCGACTAGTTTAATCACTTTTTTCGGGTAAATTGAAGCACATTTTTCCCCGAATTAACAGCAATTAATTGGAAACAAGCCTGAAAATCCTCATTTTTCCCCGTTTTATTAACCGTACTTCAGGAGACTACCTCAAAAATTTGAGAAAAATCATTTCGAGTGGAAATTGTCTATTATTGAAGCGTATTTCAGTTTTAAACGAAATTTTCCGCGATTTTTAAAAGGATCTCGAAAACCATTGGGTTTAGGAGAATTTATGAAGAGACCTTTTTTATGGAGAATTGAATTCTCTACAAAAAAGGTCTCCTGACAAATTCTCCTAAATCCAACGGTTTGCGAGATCCCTTTAAATAATGAAACGAAAGTGAGAAATTTAAAAAATACTACTGAGTTTCACGTTTCACGATATTCATTTAACAGCAATTAATTGGAAACTAACCTACAAATCCTCATTTTTTTCTGTTTTATCGACTGAACTCTGCGATACTTCCTTTAGAGAAAAGCAGATTCATAAAGACTCTTCCTTTTAATTTAACGAAAAAATTAATTTCAAAAAAAGGGAATTTGACGAGTTTTTGATGACAGAAGGGGGAAAGTGGAATAGATGAGAATTGAATGGATTTGAGAGAAAAATTGTCCTTTTCCTTGGAAGCATTGGGGTTAACTTATCCCCCAGCAGTTATTCCTATTAAAATTCATAAGCAGCCGTTTGATCTCGAGTTTTGCCAGCGCAGACTCCAGTCTTCATCCTCTCTCTCTCTCTTTCTCTCTCTCAACCAAGGACACTCATGCAGCAATGCCTACTTATCAAATTGCAGGCGCACTGAGTGAATATATATTCACTTACATTCCGCGACAATGCTCAGTCTCATGAGTTAAGAAAAGAAAATGAAGAAGAGAGGGGGAAGAGAGAGAGAGAGAGAGAGAAAAAAAAAGTGCATATAAACTTGAATTTTTCCACTTTTTTTCATTAGTTTTTCTGAAAATATAATTTTTTCCAGAATTTTTTTGTTTATTATATATTTGTAGAATTTTAAAGAAATCAGGAAAAATTGCTCTATCTCGCTTACATTCCGAAATATTCTCAAAAAAATCTCCCCCCCCCCCCCCCCTCTTTATTCTTAATCCTCAAAATTCTTGTCTTTTTCCTTTTTTTATTGAAAAAAATCGATTTTCGCCTCAAATTTCACAAAATTAAAGCAAAAAATTGCTTCTACCGGACAATTCCTTCAAGGACACACAAGAAGCACTCTCTTCCAGTATCCACTCGAGGACCCAACCATCCGCAGGACCTCCTTCCTCTTGATTCTTCCCTCCACAACCCAAAAAAAAAAAAAAATGCAAAAAAAAAGGAAAAAAGCAGCAAAAAAAAAAACTCACGTGCGTGCCTTTTTCTCATTTTTTTCTCCCATCTTTTTTTTTTTTTTTACTTTTAAATTTTATTTGAAAAACCCTCTCAACTTCTCTTGCCACCCCGCGGGCATATACGAAGGCACTCGAATATTCATACGCAAGGATCATATGTATATATATATTCCTGCGTAACTGGCATGGTCGAGTTGATTTCATACTGGGCTTGTGCTACTGGTGCCTCTATACTAGCGTTTGTCATCGTCAACGTCTCGTTCAAACATAAGAGCGAGTCATCGATTTTTATATGTGAAGAGAGAGAGAGAGAGAGAGAGAAAGTGGAAATCTCGCGTGTGGCTCGTTTACGAATCCGAGTGCATTGTTCAGTGGTACTTGAGTGCTGAGGATTTTTTTTTTTTAATTTTTTTTTTTTTCAGTGGTTTTTGCAAGCTTTTTTTTTTTTATTCACTGTGAGAACGAGAGTGTCACTTTGAATTTGGAGAAATCAATTTGGACATCTTTTTTTTATTGGAATCATAAAATGTACAAATTTTTTATGGGAATCCCTTTTATTTCAATGATTTTAAGACAATTTAATAAAAAAAAAAATTTTTTGATGCGATTTAATTAATGAATAACTTTTCTATTTTTTTTTGAGAATATCTTGGAAATTAATGGAGATACGCCCTTTTCATCCTCATCTTTTCCTTCTAGCTTCCGGTTTATTATTGAAGCGTATTTCAGTTTTAAACGGAATTTTCCGCGATTTTTAAAAGGATCTCGAAAACCATCGGGTTTAGGAGAATTTATGAAGAGACCTTTTTTATGGAGAATTGAATTCTCTACAAAAAAGGTCTCTTGACAAATTCTCCTAAATCCAACGGTCTACGAGATCCCTTTAAATCCCTTCTTAAAATTTTCTACAAAAGTGTTCCAAAAGTATCAAACGATTAAAAAAAAACGATTTTTTAATGATTTTCCCATTTTATTGATTTTTTTAAATTCAACATTTTTTAAAAATGTCTCGTGAAATTTCAAGTTGATTGACTGTTTTTGTATTGTCAAAAATAAATAGACAAGAAATAAAAATAACAGTGTCTTACGGGCCAAATGCAAGATTTTGCGTTTTTTAAGTTAGGCAAAAGATTAAAATCTGGAAAATGTCTTGAAAAAAAAGGGAAAAAAGAAAAGAAAAATTTACGATTCAATATGAAAATTATTGACTGTCTGATAACTTTGTAATAAATGATTGTTGTTGGTGCATAGGAAAATACGTGAATACACTAGTCAAATGCAGAGATCGGCAAAAAAAAGATTCGCATTTTTAATTTTTTAATTTTTTTCATTTCTGTAATTTCCATCGAAAAAATTTTAATTACTTTCTTAATGAAAAATTTGGATTTTTAAATTTTTCATCAGTTTGAAAATTAATTTTTTTTTAAACAATTTTGATTACTATTGTAATTAAAAATTTGACTGATGGAATTTTATAATTCTTTTTCTCATTCGAAATTTTGATTCTTTCTTACTTATTAATTGAGTGGAATAATCAATTTTATAATAAAATCAACGCTACTATGTTTAATCTTCCCAAATATAACCGTTTTTCAGACAAAAATTTTGAGCTGAGAGTGTTAACTAAATGTAACACAAATAAGAACTTATAATTTAATCCAATCTAAATGACGCTTATATGACATTTATAATTCAATTTAACTAATAAAAATGTTAATAAGTTCAGTAAAGAAAATAATTATGAAATTCCATCAGTCAAATTTTAAATTACAATAGTAATCAAAATCGTTAAAAAAAAAATTAATTTTCAAACTAATGAAAAATTCAAAAATCCAAATTTTTCATTAAGAAAGTAATTAAAATTTTTTCGATGGAAATTACAAAAATAAAAAAAATTAAAAAATTAAAAATGCGAATTTTTTTTTGCCGATCTCTGTAATTCACCAATTCATCTTCGAATTCGCTTTTAATACCAGAAAATAGGTTTTTAATCATGAATATTGATTTTCGGGTATTTTCTCCCGTTCATTTCTTACAACACACTCAACAACTAGTGCGACATACCATCAAACTACTTTTAAAATCAAGAAAAACCTCAAAAATCCACCCCCAATTGAATGAAAATAAAAAAATTGAATAAACCCCATCACAACATAAATTCATGAAACACAACCCATTCAACAATTTGATTCCCATAATCGTCAAACGATGAGGTTGAAAGATCGTATCTCATCATTATACCCAGACAAGAGCATTAAGCCTCCTGCCTACTTCTCTAGCCCTCTTCATCTCTCCATGTCCCCCTCAGGCCTGAAAGCAGAAGACAAATCACCAAGGAGAAATGAGAGAGAAAAAGAGAAAAAAAGAGAAAGAGAGAGAGAATTGCACTGGCTGGTGCGTGCGGTCACGAGGGTGGCCATTCATTCAGGGGTTAACTCTGGATTATCGTCAACTTGAGTTTACTCTTCTCCCCCTCCCCTCCTCTTCCTCCCCCCCTTTACCCCTTCTTTACGAAATATTCCAACCCTTTTTTTTTTTCAAGTATATTCTCGACGTTATCCGATGGAAAGTCCAATTGTTACCGTTAACTGACTTAACCTCATAAGATTCTTCAAAAATCATTGAATCAGAAGAAGGGCGTAAGTCCTCAAGATATGCCCTTTTAATAATTTTATGATATTTATTGGCGATTATTATTTTTTTGGTATTTTTATGTTTTTTTTTGGAATTTTATGAGAAATTTTGGGACTTATGCCCTTTTGATTCTAGGGCTATAAAGTGGTTATGGAGGGGGGAGGGGGGGGTGGACTTACGCCACTTTGTTTCTAAGATGACGAAATAAAATCCTTCACCCCTTCCTTTTTTTTCAAGTATCCACTGAAGAATTCAATTGTTGCCATTAACTGACTTAACCCAAAAGTATTTTTCTCTCGTGAATTACACGGAAGCACTCACTCCCTTGATAATAGAATAGCATAATAATAAAAAAAAAGGAATGAGTTCGAATGATTTAACGTTTTACTTTTATCAAATATTTCTCCCTTCAGGAGACGGTAAAAAATTCATTGTGATGATGGAATTAAAGTGGTTGAGTAGAACTTATGGTCTTTGAGACGAAGAGAGAGAGAAAAAAAGAGAGAAAGAGAGAAAAATAAGAGAAGGAGAGAGAAAAAGAGAGAAATGAAGAGAAAAAAAGAGAGAGAGAAAGAGAAAAAAGAGAGAGAAAAGAGGAGAGAAAGAGAGAAAAAAGAGGAGAGAAAGAGAAAATGAGAGAGAAAGAAAGAGAAAATGAGAGAGAGAGAGAGAGAGAGAGAGAGAGAGAGAGAGAGAGAGAGAGAGAGAGAGAGAGAGAGAGAGAGAGAGAGAGAGAGAGAGAGAGAGAGAGAGAGAGAGAGAGAGAGAGAGAGAGAAGGGGGGGGGGTATGCATTGAAAAGGGCGTGAGTGCAAGAATAAAAATTTTTGAGTCCCACAAGAACTTTGGATGAGTACTATGGGGGTAGATCCCTGCCACGGATAACGCTTTATTTCATCAGAATAAGGGTCAGAATTTTTGAGGCTCTGGTTTTATGATACAAAGGTCTTGTGGGTTGTCTTTTGTACTGATAAAATTGTCCGAGGCTCCCATTGAATTTTAGGTCAATCAGAATGAATTGAGTAAATGTAATAAAATTTTTTTTACATTTGAATTTTAATGGGAAATTCATTTTTATTTACTGCAAATTGAATTATTAATGATTTTTAGATAATATTTTGGGAATCAATGAAGAAAAGACCTTTCTACCCTAGTTTTTTTGTAGAGAATTTCAAGAGCTAGAAAACATTTTTTAAGGCAAAAAAGACGTATCTCCATTATTTGCCAAAATATTCTTAAAAAACGATCTTCTAAGAAAATACATGAAACGTTTTGTGTGACCGATTTATTGGCATTGTAAATATCTAGATATATACATATATAGAAGAGACTGGGGCAAAATGGACCTGTGGATCATAATGATTTGGGATTTTTTTTAGAGTGAAGGGCTCTTCAAACAAATTTCAAAAAATTCACTAACAATGTCTACATATTGGAGCATCTTCTCAAATTTTTTCAGATTTTTCCACCTAGTCCTTCACTCCGAAAAAAAATCATGAATCATGTTACCCTGTAGATCCATTTTGCCTCAGTTTCCCCTATATATTATTCTAGAATATGTATATAGATATACTATTCTAAACTAATATACATACTATTTAAAAATTATATATATATATATATATATATATATATATATATATATATATATATATATATATATTAGGGTAGTCCTTAAAAGGGCAATTCTCCAATTTTTATCGATCCCTCCTCTAAAACGCTTCCAAATAATTCAAAAAAAATGTCTGTAAATTTTCAGCTCTTAATATTGATATTAACCTGGCCCCCAAGGCAAAAGAAGTTTTAAATGGAAAAACACATGTGTTATTCCAAATTCAATAGTGAATTTTTGTAATCCTGGTGATAATTGATGAAAAAATCTCAAATTCAGCACAAATGTAGTCATTCATATATATAGTGCATAAGAGGGTACATTGACAAATTCTTCAGCCAATTATTTTCTTAATTTCAGACATAAAGTTTGTTTTTCTCAATTTTTTTCAATTACATAACATTTAAAAATGAATGAAATTAATGAAGAACCCATGTAGGAAATTTAAGTAGGCCGCAGTTCGGGGCAATATCGAACTGCCGAGTTTCGATATAGGGGAACTATATTGGTGCGAACTTCGAGCCAATAATGGCATGTCACAGCCGCGCGAAGTCGAAAACTAAATAGGGCGTATATCGCATCCGATTTCGACCCGATATAGGATTTCGAGTTCGGCCCGAACGTCGGGCTAAATTCAATGTGACGAATTTCGACTTAGCGCTTCGATATACGCCCAATATCGAATCCCATATCGAACTCGACAGACGCTCAATAATATAAAAACAATTTTTAAACATAAAATAAAAAGAAAATTATCATTTTTTTTTCTGAGATTCCGTAATTTTATATTTTTATTATTTATATTTCAATTTTAATCATTTTAAAGTCATTTTAGAAATTACAAATTTTAGTTCCCACAGGCGGTTTTGAACCCTCGATCGTCGGATGATGATACTTGCACGCTGCCGACTGGACCATCACTCTATTTGACTTTGACAGAATCGTACTGTCTATATGAATCTAAAAGTCATTTGATCTCAAATTCATATCGATATTTATATTGTTTATATGGATATCCTTATTGACAGGAATATAATAACAAAAGTGAAGTAAGAACCAAGAAACAAAACTACATATTTCTCACAATGGAATATTCATTTTTTTACACAAAATTCTTCTTTTTTTGAAAATTAAAGTTTTTATTTGAGTATTATTTCTTCCTCTATTGATAATCGAATCATTTGATGGCAGAAAGGGAAGATTTTTTTCTTGATCAATTTTTATATCTATTCTATTTTACATTTATTTATTATTTTTATATTTTTTTAAATTTAGTTCACGAATTAATCATTAGTAAGAAGAATAATTGAAGAAAAATCAATTATGGCGTGACTCTTCAATCGTTATGTTAGAGTATAAAAAAATATAAAAATTAATCAAAAAGAAAAATTATTAAAAAATAAACGATTGTAAAAAATTATTGGTCAATTTCAAGGTTGATATCGATCGGAATTCGTACTGCGGAATTGGGGGGAGCGATGTTGGAAATATGTTTGTCAAAAGTAGAGCAGCCGAACTTCGGTTACGCGAATTACGTGCGATAATCGTTTCGAATTTGTTGTGCCGATATGGGTGTCATGACTTCGGTCCGAATTTCGAATAGATATAGGGTTGCCGATATTCGGCTACTCGATATAGAATCGAGTGACGATACTAACTCACCATCCCTATATACAGGGCTCGACGTTGGGAAGAATATCGGACTTATTCGCAAAACCAATATCCACGCCCCGATATTGTTTCGTACTTTGGCCTTTGATCGACTTCCCTAAAATCGTATAAAATAATTCGGCCCGAACATCGGCCACCCCGTGGATGTCGGGAAACCCTACATGGGAAGTTGGTAGTTGGAAGTTCGAAATAAAAAAAAAAAAGTGGCAGGATGCCTTATATTGAAAGTCAATCTTGCTCGTCTCAATGCTGAAATTCATGTCCTATTCACCAAAAAAAAAACACTAATTTATCAAATAAAAATTCTACCTGTTTCTATCACAGGTAAACCATGAAGAAATTAATCGCAATAGATTTGCCCCTTGATGCGGGCTATCGGAAGTATCGTCTCGAATAATTTTCTCTCAAAATTCATCCAACAATGAAGCCCCATGGGAAGTATCGTACAGGAAACCTATGCGGGTATCAAACGATATGAGAAAAAATGTCTGAAATAAAAAAACAAAGATAAAAAAATTCTCGCGACGATTTTTGCAGAAAAAATTTTTATCCTCTCTGTCTCTCATTCACATTTTAAGACTTCCTTTTGATGGCTTTCTGATAATAGGGTGGCTTTTCCACTGTGCTTGTCACGTATGGAAAATAATAATAATAATAACAATAATAATGACAAAAAAAAATTTTTTACAAGAGGAGAAGAAAAAATAGAAGTACCAAGAATGGGATCCGGATTTTCAGGGTGACGGTGGAGAGGAGACGCAGAAGAGAGGAGAAAAAGAGAGAAGAAAAGAGAGAACAAGAGCTGCTGCTCGCTATTGTTTTCTCGAGTGGCACTCGCGCTGGTTCAATGCACGCTCGTCCATAGCCTGCAATAGTACCAGATGTACGCGCAAGACCACCATCCCCGCAGGAAATAGTTCCTGCGGTTTTTTTTTTTACCATCTCAAATACATTTTCTCTATTGTTTAATGAAAATTTTATGAAAGATATTTAAAATTTGATATTTGGAAATCCCTTATTTTTTTGAGGCCTTATCAAAAATATATTTTTTTACATATTTCTGAATTTTTTCATAATTTTTGTCCGTCCAGTTTATGAGATATGAATTATCAAAGTTACTGAAAATACCGGTGGTGGGGATGAAACGCCCTAAATCGGACGGAAATAACGAAATTACTAAAAAACCACACAGTCGAGCCATTATTCAAAAACAATTGGTGAAGAGAACAGCATTTTAACTAAATAATAGAAGAAAAAAATATTCAATTCACCGTATAGTTATTGAGAAATTTTAATTAAAAGGTAGTCGTAATTATTTGCCTCTCTCTCTGTCTCATGCATGTGATAGGAGATTAGTAATGTAAAAAAAATTCGAGAAAAAAAAATTATATTCACAAGCTGAAGATATGACTTTCGAATAGTTTAATCACTTTTTTCGGGTAAATTGAAGCACATTTTCCCCGAATTAACAGCAATTAATTGGAAACAAGCCTGAAAATCCTCATTTTTCCCTGTTTTATTAACCGTACTTCAGGAGACTACCTCAAAAATTTGAGAAAAATCATTTCGAGTGGAAATTGTCTATTATTGAAGCGTATTTCAGTTTTAAACGGAATTTTCCGCGATTTTTAAAAGGATCTCGACAACCATTGGGTTTAAGAGAATTTATGAAGAGACCTTTTTTATGAAGAATTAAATTCTCTACAAAAAAGGTCTCTTGACAAATTCTCCTAAATCCAAGGGTTTGCGAGATCCCTTTAAATAATGAAACGAAAGTGAGAAATTTAAAAAATACTACTGAATTTCACGTTTTGGGATATTCATTTATTTGCTTTGATGAAAATATCATCAAAGCAATATCATAGGAGATTAGTAATGTAAAAAAAATTCGAGAAACAGAAAAAAATTATATTCACAAGCTGAAGATATGACTTTCGAATAGTTTAATCACTTTTTTTCGGGTAAATTGAAGCACATTTTCCCCGAATTAACAGCAATTAATTGGAAACTAACCTAGAAATCCTCATTTTTTTCTGTTTTATCGACCGTAGTCTGGAAAAATTAAGGATAAAATAAAAGTGGATTTGTCTGAAAATTTCACATTTGTAAATTTGGAATGTTGATATTTGGAAAAGGAAATTAAAGAAAAATAGAACTATATTTAATTGATGAGAAATACTTTATACGTATTCATAAGTGTCCATTATACCAAGGTGAAATAAATCATATAAACTTACTAAAATGTAAATGAATACTCAAATTCATATCTACAATATCATAGAAAAAAAAACTGCCAATTCTGGAAATATCGTCAATTTTTTTTTTGCATAAATGCGAAACATAAATGTGAAACACACTTGATTCGTATAAATTCGGAAAATTTACAGAATTCATTTTGTCATTGATTACAGTTTCAAATTAATTAATGATTGTGATTGTTTCTCTTAAGTTTTTTATAGTTGCGTTATTCTGTTTTTTTTTTGCTTAAAGTGATTTGATATAATATTATTCTTTTGCGTTTTGAAAAATAAATCGACTTATCGATTCCTTCTGGGTCCACCTCTGTCTGCTCCAAACCGATTGTTGGATTGATTCTGGATGAAAAAAAGAAAGAATAAAATCGTTATTATAAATAAATACAGTTGATGATGACTAAAAATTTACTAGTAAATAGGTAAAATAGGATAAGTCTATTTATATCATTGGCTTTTCGAGGATAATCTCGAAAAGTAAGCGAGATAGCGCAATTTTACTCGAATCCTTTTTTGCCGAGAATTTCAAGAGCTGTAACAAAGAATTTGTGCAAAAAAGCGTAACAAGTGGATAATAATATTGTTTTCCAACTGATATAGCTCTTTCTGCTAATACTTTAGCAATATGCTTCCGAATGGAAGTGATACAACTTTTTTCAAACCATCATTAAAATATCAAATTTTGAAAAATTCATTGAAATGCCCATAACTCGAGAACTAATCATGCAAATAAGCTCAAAATTCACAGGCATCTAACTGATACAACTCTCGAGATAATAAATGAGTATAAATAACATTAGTTCAATAGTTTCCAGAAATTCCATTAAAAACTGATTTTCGAAAAATGGACATATCTCGAAAAGTTTCGATCGGATTCTCTTCAAATAAAGCTTAGAAAATAGAGTTTGTCGAGAGAAAGTTTTCCACAAAATATGAAATTTTTCTATAAAACCATTTTGCTGTAATTGAGACTTTTATGCACACACAGACATATACACACACACAGATATGCGCTAAAAATATCATTTTCTCTCTTTTTAGATCATTTTAAGTATCTTCTATTAAGAAAATTACGATCGAAAATTCTGATGATTACATAGCGTCCATTCGAAAGCAAAAACCGAAAAAGAATTGACTTAGCCTCTTTTACCGCTTCACTACTGAATTAATTGTAATAATTCGAATGAAAAAAAAATTGTAATAATTAATCAATAATTACCCTCTGTTGATTAGAATGATATCCTTGCTGCTGCTGCTGTGAATTATGATGATTGCCCCTCTGATTCTGATAAGGATGACTCCTCGGGCGTTGATAATTCTGTTGGCTTTTCCCATAGCTCTGATATCCCTGACTCTGTCCACCATAACCACCAGCCCAGGGTCCGCTGCTTTGGGCATTATTATAATTCTGGTATCCTCGATTATTCGAGTAACCACTGGGTTGACTGCTGTATCCACTGCCACCCGAGGCTGTCTGGTATCCACTCGAATAACCTTGAGGACAATTGGAGAAAAAACGAGTGATTAAATAACTGATAATTAATGTGTTCGCCGAAACTAAAACAGGTGAAATGGAATCGAATTATCAATCGATCTGAAATTCGATTGATCGAATTTTGACATCGATCAATCGATATCTTTCGATTGATCGATTGGAAGTTGATTTTCATGAAACGAAAAAAATGTGAATCGGAATTATCGAATGTGATGCGATATCTCGAATTCAATGCGAGATATCGTATCGATTAATCGACATTTCAAAATCGATTAATTTGAAGTTGATGTGATATTGCTTTTTTTTCCCTTCTGAACTGAAATAGGTAATACGGAATCGAATTATCGATCGAATCGAAATTCGATTAATCGAATTTCAACATCGATTAATCGATATTCCAAGATAATCGATTGGAATTTATTGCGATATTATTTTTTTTCCCTCCATAAAATGATATTTAAAACTAAAAATTTGTTAAAACTGAACTATCGAATAAAATGCGATATCTCGAATTATGTGCGAGATATCGCATCGATTAATCGATATTTGAAAATGATCGTTCAGAAGCTGCTGCTTTTGAGAGAAAGAAATATTGATGCGGACGCACATTTAACGCGCTTTTAATTGCTAGTAGAAAATAATAAAAACAATGAAAAAACAATCAGACAATGAGGTGTACGTGAGTATATTGGAGTCGAATCGTCATACCTAGTTGGAACAATACGATATTAGAGTTTGAATGGGAGCGTGGCGGCGCGTGTCTCTTATGTACTTTTTTTTCGTAAGGGGCTGGAGGAGGAGAGGGGCGGGTGGCGCACATATTTGTCAGCATCGTGAAACGTCATAACACAGGAACTATTTTGTGCGTAGCTAATAAAGAATTTGTCAAACGGCATCAACACGCGTCATCACCCCCAATTGTAGAATAAGAAATTTTAAGCTGAAAATTAAAAGGGGAAGGGGTGGGGGGGTTTATTGAGTTAGGGAGGGAATTGGAATAGAGGATCTTCGGGAATATCGGAGGATTTGAATTTATTTGGGCATGAAGGCTCCCGAAGAAAAATCTGAAAAAATTCAGGAAGGTCCTCCAATATGTCTTGATTGATGTCTAATTTTTTCAGATTTTTTGGAAACGTTTTTGATACCAAAAAAAATTTTTGAATATCTTTAATTCAATTAACTCATTACTTGTAGATTTTATAATTGAGATATTTCACTTTTTTTGTTGGAGTGAAGACGTCTAAGGAAAAATCTGAAAAAATTCATGGAGATGCTTCAATATATCTCCATAGTTGTCTAATTTTTTTAGATTTTTTGGCAGAACCGCTAACACGAAAAAAAATCCTGAAAATTTTCATTCCAATTAGCTCATTGATTGTGGATTTTATAATTCCGAATATTTCATTTTTTTTGGGAGTGAAGGCGTTCCGGAAAAAATCTGAAAAAATTCCCAAAGATGCTCCAACATATCTCTACTATTGCCAAATTTTTTCAGATTTTTTGGATAACCTCTTGACCCCCAAAAAAAATCCAGAACACCTTCACTCCAATTAGCCTAATAAATTTTGCATTTTCTAATTGAGATATTTCATTTTTTTCTGCCTCAATCTCTCAAACAAAAAATCTGAAAAAATTCCCATAAAGCCTCCAGCATATCTCCATCATATCCTAATTTTTTCAGATTTTTCCGCAAACTCCTTGACCCCAAAAAAAATTGCCAAACATCTCCACTCCAATTAGCCACAATTGATTCCAGATTTAATAATTCCAGCTAATAATTTGTTACTCTATTTTTCTCCAGCATCATTGACGCAAAATAATCGTATATTCGCGCTCGATCGAGCCCATAATAGCCCAACGATAAATACCATAGTGCACCCCGATATTATCCCGGGGAGATGAAGCCCAGAAAACTCTACAGATCAGCCCCCAATACTCTGTCTCTGTTACACAACCCCCCTCCCCCCTTGACTACGAGCTGCAACAATAACATCCCCCTGTGGATTCCACGCGGGTGGATACGGTCCCGAGGTCGGTGTAATCCTCGGCCTTCTGCCCAGGGTAAAAAAAATAGTGGAGGGGAGGGGAGGAAAGGGGGGGGGGAGAGAATAATTTTGCCCCTAGTGAAATCGTTTACACGTAGGATCATCCCTCGTTATTGTTGCGTTTATGATAATAGTACCCGTAGACCGGACGCACCTAAACCCTCCCCCCCCCCCCCCCTTCTACCCCTCCCTCTTCTCTAGTCTCAGTAAATTGTTGCCTCGTCATTCAACCCCTTCTTATTTTTCTATTTATCTAATCCACATTATTACTCGTGAAAACACGAGGAAATGATGTCTTGGAAACAAAAGGGCGTAAGTGCCATTTTTTTCGGGAAATTTGAGATTTGGGATGAGAAATGATTCGGGAAAAGGCGAGAGGGGTGGATGGGAGGGTTTGATGAGAGGAGAATAATTGAAGAAACAAAAAGGCATGAGTCCAAAAATTTTCTTTGAAAACTGGAAAAAAGTCATTTTTTTGCAGGAAATTAACGACAAGGAGTAATACTCATTACACAGAGAAAAATGTTTTCTTAATTTAAGAATGTGCAGTCACTTAATTTAAGAATGTGCAGGTCACTTAAATTAAGAAAGAAAAAGTTACTTGATTTAAGTGAGAAAACTCACTTGATTTAAGTGAGTTTTACTTTCTTAAATTAAGAAAGAAAAAACTACTTGATTTGAGTGAGGAAAGTGACTTGATTTAAGTGAGAAAACGCACTTGATTTAAGTGAGTTTTACTTTCTTAAATTAAGAAAGAAAAATTCACTTGATTTAAGTGAGAAAAGTCACTTAATTTAAGTGACTTCTACTTCCTCAAATTAAGAGAGAAAAAGTGACTTTATTTAAGTGAGAAAAGTCACTTAATTTAAGTGACTTTTACTTTCTTAAATTAAGAGAGAAAAAGTTACTTAATTTGAGTGAGAAAAGTGACTTTATTTAAGTGAGAAAAGTCACTTAATTTAAGTGACTTTTACTTTCTTAAATTAAGAGAGAAAAAGTTACTTAATTTGAGTGAGAAAAGTGACTTGATTTAAGTGAGAAAACGCACTTGATTTAAGTGAGAAAAGTCACTTAATTTAAGTGGCTTTTACTTTCTTAAATTAAGAAAGAAAAAACTACTTGATTCAAGTGAGGAAAGTGACTTGATTCAAGTGAGAAAACGCACTTGATTTAAGTGAGTTTTACTTTCTTAAATTAGGAAAGAAAAAGTCACTTGATTTAAGTGAGAAAAGTCACTTAATTTAAGTGAGAAAAGTGACTTGATTTAAGTGAGAAAACGCACTTGATTTAAGTGAGAAAAGTCACATAATTTAAGTGGCTTTTACTTTCTTAAATTAAGAAAGAAAAAGGCACTTGATTTAAGTGAGAAGAGTCACTTAATTTAAGTGACTGCACATTCTTAAATTAAGAAAACATTTTTCTCTGTGTAGGATGAAAAGGGTGTATCTCTTATTTAAGGGCGTTAACACAGTTTCTTAATGGGCAGAGAGAAAAATATAATTTTAGTAACAATAAAATTATAGTTGAAGAAGACCTCAACCATTTAGATTTGGTAATGCTAACTTTAGACATGAAAAGTTAGTATCATCATGTCAAGTAGTGAATCAAACCATATGAATCTACTGCAACAGAAGAAGATGATCACAATTTAGTGATTACAATTTTCGCATAGTGAAAGTATCAGTATGATCATTTGTCAATTATAGAAACTTTTATACTGCATAGAGCCACGAAAGTAACAACAAACGAATTGGGTTATTTCTGCAAAGGAAAATCCAATATCTTTACGATACTGAAAATAGTAAAATTTTAACAACATTAATATAGTCGTAGTGACATTTGCCATTGCTGTTCTAACGTATCAAAATTCTCGCACAAGGACTTGGTGACATCTACTAAACATTTAGTACTGTGTACTAGAATCAATTGTGATGATTACGAAAATTACCTCAACAATAGGATTTCTGTTTGGTGTACATACGAAATTTCTCTCTGTGTGCACCAACGTCTCGGCTCAGTCTGGAAATTCGTATTTTGAGCAAAGAAAATCAAGAAAAAACGGGAAAAATGCCAAATTAGAAGGTTTGAGGAAAAAGAATGATTGAAGAAACGCAGAGGCGAAAATTCATAAATTTTTTGTGAAAATTGAAAACGAAGTAGATTTTTTTATGTCAAAAAAACGTGAGTGTTAACATATTTTGCTATAAAAATATTGAAAAATCACATTTTTTATAGGAAAAAAAAACCAAAAAAATCAGTAAAAAATCGCTTTAAATAACACTAATTAAAATGAAAGGGGCATATTTTCAGGACTTAAGCCTCTTTGTTTCCAAGTGTTTTGTTAACTCAATCCCATCAACAAAAAGGCGTAAGTCCCAGGAAAATGTTTCTTTTTCTCTGAAATCTGCAAAAAAATAATCACGTACACTTGCGCCTTTTTGCTTCCAAGTCTACAATGAATTTCATCAAAATTAAAAACTTTGAAGAGAAAAGTAAATAGAATTTCAACCAAACACAATTCCAGCAATTCCACAACCGACTGAACTTTGATATTTTCCAGGGGGTAAAAAAAAAGCAAAAAAAAAGAGAGAAGGAAAAAAAATGGAAAAAATTGAATTTTTTCATTCGAGAATGTGGGAATATATGGTGAAAACGTGTTGAAGGACACCATGATAGTCAAGAGGAGGGGGGTGGGAGGGGGAGGGGAAGAGGGGGGAGGGGGAGGGGGTTGAAGAGCAAAGGGATGGGAATTAATGCCCACTCATCGATGCACACAACAAACTCAATGCATCTATATATAGATATATATATATATACACGAATATATAGTTTGAACGTTTCGTATCCACTATAGGTATTGGATTGGATTGGATCGCCGCGTCAGCAATACAAACACACTCGAGGTTCCCGATGTGGGTCGGGCGTCTGCCTGGTTTCGGTCCTCTCTACTCACTAACTCACCCCCCCCCTCCCTCCTCCTCCTCCTCCCTTTCCTCTTTCCCCCTTTTACCAGTGGCTCGCGCTTGTTTCCAACTGAAATTACATTTTCCCGTTCGTATTCTCCCTGCCATTGGGCCCCGTTTCAATATCTCTCGTATTATTATTGTTTTTTTTTTCTCTCGTTTCATTTGTCCCTCAGCCTCGTTGCTCAACTTTCTCTCATCTACTGAAGGTTTTTTTTTTTCGATGAAAGCATTATGGAGAGATATTTGGTGGAAAAAATTTTCTTCGGAATTTTTTTTTTTTCGGTCATCCATGATTTTTTTGGGGATAATGGTAATTTTTATTATTTTTTCCCATAAAAAATATGATTTTTTTTTTTTAATTTTGGGCCAAAATTTTGGTTTTTATGCCTTTTTGTTGAAAAAAAATTCTGGAGAGATATTTAGTAGAACAAATTGTCTTCGGGATTTTTTTTTTTCGGTTATTCAAGATTTTTTTGGGGATAATGGACATTTTTATTATTTTTTTACACAAAAATGCGATTTTTTTTCCAATTTTGGGCCAAAATTTTGGATTTTACGCCTTTATGTTCAAAAACAATTTAATTCAATATGCAGTAGTAAGGAAAAAAAAGGTTCAAATATCATAAAATACTCGGATTTCAATAATTCTCTCAAATTTTGATGAAACTCAATATATTAATGCTTTAATGTGAAATAATTGTCCATTAATTTTAAAAAACTCTATGAATTCGAAAATGAAAATATTCGGAGTTACACTTTTTTTTTTTGTATTTTTTGAAAATTAAATAATTTTTTTGGACTTACGCCTCTTTGTTCTTAGTGAGTGATACTTATGCCTATATGTTATTATTTTTCATTTTTTCACCAATATTGCATAAAATGCCCAGGAAAACATATTGGAGCAAAAAAAACAAACATGAATCTTTTTGTTATTTCGAAAAAAAATAACTGAAAAAAATGGCACTTACGCCTCTTTGATTCTAAGGCGACAATATATTAATGTAGGAAGAAATTTTTAAAAAATAAAAATCACTTTTATTGTAATTATTTGAGATTTTTCTGAATTTTCAAAATTTTTATGAAATTTTAATGAAACTTTTATAAAAATTTCATAAAATTTTTATGAAATTTTTTTAGAATTTTTTTTTGATTTCTCAAATTAAATACCGAAAACCTTCTTCTGCCATTTCAAAAATCACATTTTTGTGTAATATCTGAAATTTTTCAGAATTTTCGAAATTTTTATAAAATTTTCATGAAAATTTTATAAAACTTTTATAAAATTTTTTATAAAAATTTGCTGAAAATTTCGAAAATTTCTTAAAAAATCACAAATTTCACCCATTAATTCTAAAAATATTCTCAAAAATTTTAATCCAAATTAAATTTAAATCCCTGAAAAAAGCTTATTTATTCACCTCCACTTACAATATTTACTTGAGCATACATTTAAGTGCGTGTATTAAGGCGAGATGTGCCGGTTAAGAGTCTGAGTGGTGCGAAAAAAAGACCTTGTGAAAGAGTGAAAAAAATCATTTTTTTTTTTCTCCTCCTTTTCAAATGTTCGTGCAAACTTCTTCAACTGCAGAAAAAAAGAGAGAGAGAGAAAGAAAAAAAAAAAAAAAAAGTTATCTTCATTTTGAAGGAAAAGATTTTCCGGTGCTCGTGTACTTGAAAAGTGCATAAGAGTTGAAAAAACGGTGAATAAAGTAGTTTTTGTATGAAGCTAGTTAGAACACTGTCTCGTAATTCTAATTTGCCATTCCCTTGTTTTTGTTCAATGCTCGTTATCTCACAATTTTCACATACGCAATCTCTTTCTTCACTTTTTTTTTTTTTTGCCCTTTTTCACGAGTTTATCGTCTTGAATTTGTCAAACAAAAATAAAGAAAGAGAGAGAAAAAGACGTTTTTTTCCTCATTTCGTTGAGAGTGATTTGCTCGAGAGGAAAATACTTGCTAGGGTGTTCAGCTAAGCGTGGACACACCAGCTCTCTCGAGAGCCATCTCGTTTCTCATTTTCACCTCTCAAAGGGAATAAAAATAATAATTATGAAATTATTTGAAAATTTATGGGAATAAATTTTTTACATGAAAAAAAAAAAGGAATTTTTTTAAAAGAATTTATTTTATTGAATTTTTATGAAATATTTTGGAAAATAATGGAGATAAATCATTAAAAAAAGGAAAATCATGGAAAATTAAAAAAAAAAATTATTTTTTGACAAAAAAAAAAAATCATGATTTTTTTTAATTTATGGGAATATAGAAATTTTTTAAAGACAAAAAAAATTGAATTTTTTTTTATAAATCAATTTTTGGGAAATATTGCGAAAATTGATGGAGATGAGCCTTTTTTACTCCAATTATTTTGGGTTTAATTAATTAAAAAAGAGTCAATTTTTGTAATTTGTCTAATTTTCAAAATTTCAAAAAAAATGGTTAAATATGAAATTTTTAAATGCAACAAAATTAATTTTTTTTATTAAAAAAAACATTGTAATTATGAAATTTTTGAAATTTCAAAAAAAAAAAAATTAAAAAAAGGAAAAAAATATTTTCATGATTTATTCCTCGTATTTTTCTTTAAATGACTTTTGATTTTTTGAAATTCTGAAGAATTAGTATACTACGGTCAAGTATCTCCTCTCCTCGTAATATTCAGCACACTTTATGTGCGTATTTCTTCTCTCTCTCTCAGTTTAGTATTTTCCATCTCTATATGAACCACTCAACGACACACTGCACACTCTATATATAACGGATCAACTCCACGTATGTATGAGTCCATACTGGAGTCATTAAATGCACTCGGAATTAGTCACGGGATTTTACGAATTGTATGTTTTCGATGGGGTGCGAAAATTGGTAGAAACTTTTTTTTTTTCAACGATAAAAACAAATGTTTCAGTTTTTGTTTCAATGTTTTTTTTTTTTTAATAAAAATAAAAAAAATTGACTCATCTTCATCAATTTTTTTTATTTTTAGTTACTCTTGAAATTCTCTACAAAAAAGGATGAGAATAAAAAAAGGCGTAAATAAATAACAAATAATAAATAATAAACATATTTAACGAATAATATAATAATGATAAAAAATCATAAAAAATGAATAATTTTTTTTTTTCATAATTTTTGGAAAATATCTTGAAAAATAATGGAGATACGCCCTTTTTATCCTGATCTTAATTTTAAAATCTCCAAAAAGGTGGCAGGACAAAAAGGGCGTATCTCCATTATTTCCTCCAGATATTCTCAAAAAAAAAAAATTCCGTTTTCCAAAGGCGATCAAATGCATATGACTTAAGGTAGTATCCCAGTCCAGTCGATAAAACAGAAAAAAATGAGGATTTCTAGGTTAATTTCCAATTAATTGCTGTTAATTCGAGAAAAAGTGCTTCAATTTACCCGAAAAAAGTGATTAAACTATTCGAAAGTCATATCTTCAGCTTGTGAATATAATTTTTTTTTGTTTCTCGAATTTTTTTTACATTACTAATCTCCTATGATATTGCTTTGATGATATTTTCATCAAAGCAAATAAATAAATATCGCGAAACGTGAAATTCAGTAGTATTTTTTAAATTTCTCACTTTCGTTTCATTATTTAAAGGGATCTCGCAAACCGTTGGATTTAGGAGAATTTGTCAAGAGACCTTTTTTGTAGAAAATTCAATTCTCCATAAAAAAGGTCTCCTCATAAATTCTCCTAAACCCAATGGTTTTCGAGATCCTTTTAAAAATCGCGGAAAATTCCGTTTAAAACTGAAATACGCTTCAATAATAGACAATTTCCACTCGAAATGATTTTTCTCAAATTTTTGAGGTAGTCTCCTGAAGTACGGTTAATAAAACAGGGAAAAATGAGGATTTTCAGGCTTGTTTCCAATTAATTGCTGATAATTCGGGGAAAAATGTGCTTCAATTTACCCGAAAAAAGTGATTAAACTATTCGAATGTCATATCTTCAGCTTGTGAATATAATTTTTTTTTCTCGAATTTTTTTTGCATTAATCTCCTATCACATGCATGAGACAGAGAGAGAGGCAAGTAGTTACGACTACCTTCTAATTAAAATTTCTCAATAACTATACGGTGAATTGACTATTTTTTTCTTCTACTATTTAGTTAAAATGCTGTTCTCTTCGCCAATTGTTTTTAAATAATGGCTCAACCGTGTGGTTTTTCAGTAATTTCGTTATTTCCGTCCGATTTAGGGCGTTTCATCCCCACCACCGGTATTTCCACTAACTTTGATAATTCATATCTCATAAACTGGACGGACAAAAATTATGAAAAAATTCAGAAAAATGTAAAAAAATATAATCTTTGATGCAGCATCAAAAAAATAAAGGGTTAACTGTACTCCAATTCACTGGGACCCCCCCCCCCCCCCCAAAAAAAACTGGATTGACAGCCCTACAAAACAGATATAAAAGCATTCAATAATAACAATAATAAAAAAAAAGAGAAAAAAAATCAGAACTCCGTCGTTTTGTGTGCGACCAATAAATTTATCGAGCGAAGTGTTGGCATGGAGACCTGGCCGGACAGAGAGCTCGGTTGGGTGGGCTGACATTTCGCGTGTGCGCGCACGTAAAGAGAAAGAGAGAGAGAAAGAGAGAGAGAGAGTGAGAAAGATGAGAGGGTACTCGAGGATCCTCCAGGAGGCCGTGACGGGCCAAGTGGGGAGGAACCTATCCACCCAAGAGGGGGGGGGGGGGAGGGGAGGGGGGAGAGGGAGGAAGAGAATACGACATTGGGGGGCAGGATATGAAGAGGCGAGAGAGTGCGCGAGGGCGTTGGCGCTATTCGCCAAAGAAAGACAGTAATATAATATATATATTTGTGACGAAAATGGAAGAGAAAGATGAGAGAGAGAGAGAGAATTGAGAGGAGATGAAAGAGGGCTGGAGTATCGATTTCTTGCGGTGATCCAATCAACGATGGCGCCTTTGAATAAAGTCCTCGACTGCGCAACGTCTTCCGGTCAGTGGGGAAAAGAAAAAAAAAAGATAAAAGATAAAAGTATTTAAGAAATTTAATACTTTTTATTTCAATTTCATGAAGAGTTTTGGTGTAACGTTTAAAATCTCTTTTATCTCTTGGATTTCTTAGTTCAGGTTAATTTATTGCGTTTAGTACTGAAAAAGTAACGAATATTTCGTTTATATTCATTTGATATCTCAAAAATGTATCATTTTTTGAGAATATTGAAGAAAATAATGGAGATACGCGCTTTTAAGACCGAATTATTTTTTTGTTGCTTTTGAGAAAGGATTTGGCGTAAAAAGGGCGAATCTCCACTTTTTTTTTTGATTTTTTGAAAAATTAATATCAAGAAAATCGAATTTTTTTCAAATTCAGAAAAATTAGATTTTTTGAAATTTACGTTTTTTTTAGAATATCAACAAGAAAATAAGCATTTTTTAAATATTTTTCATAAAATATCTGGGAAACTAAGCGAGATAGCAGAATTATTCTTAATGTAGCTCCTTTTCGTAGTTCTTAAAATTCTCAAAAAAAAAGCGTTAGAGCAAAAAGGGCGTATCTCCATTAATTACTTCCATATTCTAAAAAAAAAATGGCAAAACTCTGATAAATCGATTTTGACGGATTTCCATAACTAATGGCTATCAAAGAATGCGAGAAAGTGTAGAAACCAATATGGATGAAGAAAAGTCGATGCAAGTCGGGTTACCTTGAAGATTTTCCCTCAAGAGTCTTTGAAATCTGTGTGCATGATCGTATACGTTTATAGTTGTGCAGTAAAAAGGAAAAGAGCCTTTAACCATCATATATACGGGAAAAAAAAAATATATATATATATGTAGGTGTAAGAATCCCTTTCTTCAAAGGTGTTAGTGCCGCCCAAGAGCTCTTGCTTTGAATCAAGCAAAAAAAAAAAAAGGAAAAAAAAAAATAAAAAACCTCGCCCAGAGTCTGACTGAATGCCCCTTCTCTATTCAAACGAGTACGTGCTTCTGAGTGGATCCTGATTTTTTCGAAGCTCTTTGATTACGCCCACGTTGGTAAAGGTATTGCTACCTACACGTATCACTGCATTCTGTAGTTTTTCTCATTTCTTTATTTACCTCCTCTCTACTCTTCCTCGAGGGGCTTTGAATAATCCTGGATGGAAAAGTAAAAAAGAAGAAAGAAAAAAAAAATTATGAGATTGTGAGGGGCATCAAAGAATCGTAGGAAAATGTGAAAATCCGAGAGAAAGGGAAAGAGGC
Source organism: Aleiodes leptofemur (assembly GCA_963942555.1). Taxonomy (NCBI): domain Eukaryota; kingdom Metazoa; phylum Arthropoda; class Insecta; order Hymenoptera; family Braconidae; genus Aleiodes; species Aleiodes leptofemur. The sequence continues at coordinate 2,385,320 of OZ012618.1, read as the reverse complement.
AAAAAGTAAGGAGGTCCTCCATGCACTGAGCATCCCCCTCAGGACACCAATGAGGAGTATCCTAGAGCTGTTGAGCATCCTTCACTCGCATCGTGGCCTTGCTCATCCTCCAAAAGAGCTCACTCCCCCCCCCCCTCTCGCATTCTTCCTCATCCATGAGATTCTTTCCTTTTACATTGTCAACTGTGATTCCTCTTCTGCGAGTTTTACCTTGTTAATAGAGAGGAGAAAGGGGGAATATGGACCTCCGTGGTGAGATGATTCAGGGACTTTTTTTTGGAGTGAACTACTTGACGAAGAAATAGAAAAATTTTAAATATAACTCTCAGTGGCTGAGTTGGTAGAGTAACAGACTAGTAATCGTAAGGTCGAGGGTTCGAATCCCGCTGGGTTTTGCTATTTTTTTTCTTTTTTTTTCCTCTGGAAAATTTTTGTTAACTTCAATTTGCCTGAGGAAGGTAGGTGATGCAATTATGGAGATTCGAATTTGAATGGAAAGTATGGAAACTCTTGGTAGCTCAATTGACGATAATCCAATGAGCATTAACATACAAAATTAACCAATCGGCATTAGTTTTACTCAATTTTACTAGAAATTGAACTCTCGTGAATCGTTTATTTGATTCTCGGTGGATGGTGCCAAATATATTGAAAATTCCAAAATTAATTACGCACCCAGACGATGAAAAGTATCGTCAATCCAAATATTACGTGACAACTTGTAGGAGAAACCGGGGCAAAATGGACCGCAAAATCGAACTGATTTACGATTTTTTTTTTCGGAGTGACGGAGTTGACGAAAAAATCTGAAAAAATTTGAGAAGATGCTCCGATATGTCTACTTTGTAGGTGAATTTTTTCAATGTTTTTTGTAGAGTCCTTCGCTCCGAAAAAATATCAGTTTCTTCTATATATCTATGTTATTTTTAGCTCAGTTGGTAGAGTAGCAGACCGATAATCCGAAAGTCATGGGTTCAAGTCCCACTCGGATATCCTCACTTTTTTCCAAATTTCTTTTCCTCTGAAATTTTTTAAATTTTCAATTCCTTATCCCTCAATTATTGAAACTCTTTCATTCCGAAAATATCGATGAATATCGATAAATAATTGATTCCAAATTTTATAATTGACTGGATCTTCTGCTCCTCTTCATTCTTAGTAATTGCTTCTTCCCTTCTCTTTATTTTCACAGCATCTTTTATTTCCGATGATTTTCACGCACTCGAATACTGCAAAGAGTCAGATAATGTAATCCGATAGCCAGTGGTTGGGTAGGTCAACAAGGAAAGGAACAATCCACCTTTCAAAAGCTCGAAATTTTGTGATGGGGAAGCCACTGACGGTATTTCTTGACGCCTTGAAGCGTCAAAAGCATCGGGTAATCCGATACTTTTTCACCTTTCTTCCTGTACCGCACAATTCCTGCGGGTTTATTTGAATTCAGAGAAGGAGAGGAAAGTCAAAGACTAGATGAATGAGTCGATTTTTTTCGTCAGAAATCGGCGAAAAAAAAATTTGCATTTTTAATTTTTTAATTTTTTTTATTTCTGAAATTCCCATCGAAAAAATTTTAATTACTTTCTCAATGAAAAATTTGGATTTTTAAATTTTCCATCAGTTTGAAAATTAATTTTTTTTTTTAACAATTTTGATTACTATTGTAATTAAAAATTTGACTGATGAAATTTTATAATTCTTTTTCTTATTCGGAATTTTGATCCTTTCTCACTTATTAATTGATTGGAATAATTAATTTTATAATAAAATCAACGCTACTATGTTTAATCTTCCCAAATATAACCGTCTTTCAGAAAAAAATTTTGAGTTGAGAGTGTTAACTAAATGTAACACAAATAAGAACTTATAATTTAATCCAATCTGAATGACGCTTATATGACATTTATAATTCAATTTAACTAATAAAAATGTTAATAAGTTTAATAAAGAAAATAATTATGAAATTCCATCAGTCAAATTTTAAATTACAATAGTAATCAAAATTGTTAAAAAAAAAAATTAATTTTCAAACTAATGAAAAATTTAAAAATCCAAATTTTTCATTAAGAAAGTAATTAAAATTTTTTCGATGGAAATTACAGAAATAAAAAAAATTAAAAATTAAAAATGCGAATTTTTTTTGCCGATCTTTGCTCTAAAAATAATGGAGATACGCCCTTTTTACCCAAATCCTTTTTTGCAGCTCTTGAAATTCTCTACAAAATGGACCAAAGATAAAAGGGCGTATCTCCATCAATCCTTGAATTATTCAGGAAATAAAAATATGGAGAAGAACGACTAATCACGACTAATTATTTGATTTTTTTTTGAAAATATTTATAGAAAAAATAGAAGAAATAGAGTTACGCATGAAGAAATAGGAATGAGTTGAACATCCACAAGTGAAAATCCGATTGAACGGATCATCCTTCGACAGAAAGAGAGAGAGAGTTTCACAATGGAAGGGAGAAGAGTCCTCCTCGACAATCAGATTCCCTCACATGTGCTCGACGTGGAAATGAGGTGGAAAACGGCACCCCACAATAATAAAAATTCCTTTTTTTTTTCCTTCATCCTTCCTTCTCTTTAACAAAAAATCCCAAAGAATGGAGAAAAAAAAGCCTCAACATTTTTTATTTGTTCGAGATTCTTCAATCTGTCGGATTTCAGCTTTATGCGGTTTTGATATTACCATTACGAAGCAACGACCTGCATTGGGTCCCCCCCCCCCTCTCTCATCTAATTGATGCCTCACTCACGCCTCGATGAATCCTACGTCAATGGGCCATACATCCACTTCTATTTACCCTCAAAATTCGATTCACGTGAGAATAGAAATAGTTGAGAAATTTTTTTTTATTTTTTTTAGAGAGAAATTCTGAAGAAATGAAGAATTCGAATGATTAGGAAAAAATAATTGAGGTAAATTTTGAGGTATTTTTGAATGAAAAAAAATATATATATATAGAAGTGCAATTAATGAAGAGAAAATTGAAGATGAATTATTGATAATTTTTTTCAACTTTTTTTTGAATTAATTGAAATTTATTTTTAATTTTTTTCAATCAATATTTAAAAAAACGATGGAAATACGCTCTTTTTACCTTAATCTTTGTTTTTTTAGGATTCCAAAGGCTTTATAGTAAGAATTAGGTGAAAAAGGGCGTATCTCCATCACTTCTTGAGATATTATTAAAAAAAAATCATGAAAAATTCGACTCTGACTTTAACCTTTTCAACATTTTCCTTCAATTCTCCCTAAAAAAAAGGAAAAAATCTTCATTTTTTATTTGTAAAGATTAGTCGAGCACTTGTAACACTGGACAATCGTGAACAAAGTAATCTCCCAATTTTTTTTTTACTTCTCCACGTTTTTCCCCTCACTTCAATGTGCACTTGCTCGTTTTACAGCCTCGAAAATCCTCGAAAAACTCCTTCTCTATCTCCATCAGGTCTCATCCATGAAATCCAGACTGTTCTATTCAGACTTTATACTTTCTCCCCATTTTTTTATTTATTTTATTTATTTTTTATCATTTCTCGTTATTTATTCCTCTTTTATATTTCATATTTCTCTGCTATTTTCTGTCGCTTTGGCCTCTATTATCGCTTATATTTTCAGGTTTTTCAAAGAGAGCTGGAGGTCTTCGTTGAAGAAATTATTCGATTTAATACGCGGCCTTCTTTTTATCATGCTTTTATTTCTGCCTCTTCTACGAAGGTTAATTGGTGAAAATCAAAAGAATCCTGGAGCAAGAGAGAAAGAAAAAGGGAGGAGAATAAATAAAAGAGAGAATTTTAATTTAAAATTGTGAATTTTTTTTTTTCTTCTCTCTTTTACTTTTTTACTCTCTACTAAACTAAAAATAGAAAAGAGAATAAAAGAGGGATGTGGGGGTGGGGGGAATCTGTAATTTGCTTTGAAGAGGGAATGAATGGCAGGGGTGGTTCGAGTGGAGGAGAGAAGAAGAAGTAAAAAAAAATTACAGACGATAGAGCACACAGGTGAAAAGGGCCGAATATTTAACAGACAAAAAGATTTTTTGGACCTTTGGTACCTACACGGATACACGGCCCATTTAATACAGATCAAAATCGCTAAACATTTGAATCTAACGGCATTACGTGCCATTAACGTGTTTTACATAATACTTGATGGACCAATAAATATGAATAGAGGAAAGAAAGAGGAAGCGTTTAAATGTGGAAGGAAAGATTGTAACTTTTTTTTTAGAGGAGAGAATAGGGTTTTTTTTGGACTGTCATGACTATTTTTTTAATAGTCAAGATCAAAATGAACTACTTCAAATTAGTTATCGCGCCCAGAATTATAATGTTAGGGTCACTATTTTAGACTACTACATTGAATCAAAGACGTGTAACATACCCATTATAATATTTTAGTTCTGTTAGCAATTTCCGTATCATAACCCACACTTTATGAAGAATTGTTCGACTGAAATAGAACAGAATCCATGAATTTATATTTGAACTACTAATGATTGAGTAATTGAAAATTCTATCTATGTAAATTTCTCATTAATTTTGAAATTTCTCTGAAGACTTTCTTGGCAGAAAAATAATTATAAAAAACTTTGGAAAATTTTAAAAAAATTGAAAAATTATAAATTGCCTTTTTTTAATTACTATAATTAATTCTGTATTACAAATGTGACAATCAAATTTCACATAACGAGAACCAACAGTTCATACTCATGTCTACTGTCTGATAATTATACTTGAAGCTAATAAAATTCATTTTCAGAATGAAAATTCCTATTTTCGATCACAATATTAACTAATAATATTTTTATAGTCAAAGTCTTTTTCTACCAGACTTTTTTAGCTCCAGACTCCAAAAAATTCTCTCAGTGTAGTGTTTTTTGAGAATATTTCGGAAATAAAGGAGGATTAAGTCATCAGCGTATCTCGTTTAGTTTCCAAGATGCTGAAAATATTAAATTTAATTACTATTTATTCTCCCCAATTATTCTCATTTTATTTCACCAATTTACCCTGAATTATTCAATTCAGCTTATTCAATAAATATCTCTCCACGTTTCTCTTTCTATTTCAGTAAACTCATCGAATTGAGGAGCAAACCCCCTAGTTTTCTATCCATCCAATGATAAATTAGGCCAACGCATGGGACCACTCGAGTATTCAATCCACAAAATCCAATAAAAGGTAATCGTGTCTTCAAAAATTAGCCAGTTCCTCTACAGTTTTTTTTTCTTTCCCTTTAGAGGGCGGAAATATAGATCTACATCGATCCTTTGGGGACAGAATGGCGTAAGTACCATTTTTTATGTTTTTTTATATTCAATTTACTACGTTTTAATGATGGAATAGTAATAAGAAAAAGGCGTAAGTCCCAAATTTCCGAATTTATATGAACTATTTTTTTTTTTTTTTAATTAATATATATATATATATATATATATATGGGGCATTCCATGCCAACTCACCCTACCAATTGCCTTTGCATCTCCGATTTGGCTGGCACTTGGGCATCTTTTTGTACCCTTCGAAAGAGGTTTCTGTGATTTTTTTCGATTTTTTTTCTCCAGCCACTTCGGAGATATGAATTTTTCAAAATTTCGGGTTTTTTTTTTCAAATAGCCGTAACTTTATGACAAATTGTCCAAAATGGGTCTTTTTTTTTTTGAAAATTCGTGTTTTTTGATGAATTTTCTGAAAATTTCATGCAAAAAATAATTCATGATCATTCTGATCGGTTTTCATTCATTTCAAAGTTAAAACATGAATTTTAAACCTGTTTGTATCCTTCGATTTTTTTACGAAAATTCTCACGAATACTACTACTAAAAACACGAATTTTAAGCCTAGTCCGGTAATGGGATAATGATGGGATATAATTTTTTTCGAATTTTAAAAACAATGAATTCCTTTTTTTTGTGTTTTTTGACTGTTAATGTATTGAAAAAAGCTCATACATGAAAATAATTGACAGTTAAAGTAAAATTTCAAATTTTCGGAGTAAATTGTATCAATAACCTAAACAAAATTTTATTGTCTTTCGCGCTTAAATATTACACAAGAGTATGTTGTAATTGAACATGAAATCAATTTCATTGTGAGAGATCCATCTGTTTTTCGTACAACGCAATGATACTTTTGTGTACCTGTGATCGTTTTAGCTCGAGAATAGCGTACATTCAAACTTTCTGCTGTTCTCTCATAATCGGCAGTATAGCCCAAGCGTCAGAGACTCATAATTGATGAATGGATGAAAAAATTCCTAGAGAAGGTTTTATGGCTTCTATCGTTAGTTTTATGTGTAATGAACCAAATTTCAAAAATGTGCAAAGAAATTCGCTCGGGAACATCTGTTTAAATGAATGAAACGGAAAATTTTCATGTTTTTTCCAATTTTTTTCCAAATATCTCTAAAAATATGGACTAAATCGAAAAAAATATGGAATCCGAAAAGTTTCCTCATGAAATTCTGCATAAAAAGACACAATCATTTATTTCGAATCAGATGATAGTTTTGAAGATGCGGCCGTGCGAAGTTGGCCCACGGTGTTAGAGCTCGTGCGTGACGTCAAGAACGTAGAATAACGTTTCAACCAGTTGGAGTAGAAAGGTTTAAAATGATTCCTCAGCGATATTGATTGAAAAAACTATTCATTTAATCAAAAAACAAATCGAAGCTGTAAAATAGAATAATGAATATGAGATAATATGCATATAATACGATATATCGCATAGAGAAAATCAAGATTTCTCAAGAATTTTAAAATTTGAGATTAATCTGGAAATTTCGCTATTCTAGAGTTTTCCGATATCTGCAGAGTTTTTCACTATCTCGAGAGTTTTTTTTGAGATTCTTCTTAAATTGTATAGCTTACTTAGCAGAATTTTGATCAACCAAGAGATTGTTCAATTACACCCTCTAATTCTGTAATCGGGGATTCCTCCTTTAAAAAATTGTTCATTTTTCGATTGCAGAATTAGAGGGAGTAATTGAACAATCTTTCGGCTGATCAAGATACTGCTACTTGAGCTTTTTTTCTTATTCGCTCATTCTCCTTCTTTTCCGTTGGGGTTGGTCCCCAAGTTCAAGCTGCATTGATATTCCTAGTTCTCCACTTTCCCAGTAACTACTGAAAAGGAAGCAGCACCAGCAGTATTGCTCAGGATAATCAATTGCACTTGCAGAGGTGGATGCAAGGGAAACTGCGGTTGTCGTAGATATGGACTAAGCTGTTCAATTATATGAACCAATTGTGAGGGCCAAACTTGTTCCAATGCTAAACTGGTCGGAATAGAGATCGAAGGAGATGGAGATGAAAGCATTGACATTAATTCGGAAAAGTTCCTGAGCTTTCTGATGTCTGATGAGGAGGGCGAAAAATCAGGAGAAGCTGAAGGCCTTGAAAAATTGAAAACAGTCAGGAAAATGAAGAACCAGGAATATCGATGTACCTTGAACTTGGGGACCAACCCCAACGGGAACGACGGAGAATGAGCAAATGAGGAAGGAAGCTCACATTGCAGAATTTCGATCAACCAAAAGATTGTTCAATTATTCCCTCTAATTCTGCAATCGGAAATTCCTCCTAAAAATTACGCGATAATATTATAGCAATTAATATTCAGGGAAGAAAAGAATTGTTCATTTTTTTATTTTCGAACTCCGATTTGTTTTTCAGTTAGATAAATGGTTTTTTCAATAAATATCGCTGAGAAATCATTTCAAACCTTTCTACTGCAACTGGTTGGAACGTTATTCTACGTTATTGACGTCACGCACGAGCTCTAACACCGTGGGCCAACTTCGCACGGCCGTATCTTCAAAACTATCATCTGATTCGAAATAAATTATTCAACCTTTTTTATGGAGAATTTTATGAGAAAACTTTTCTGATTCCATGTTTTTTTCGATTTAGTCCATATTTTCAGAGATATCTGGAAAAAAATCGAAAAAAACACAAAAATTTTCTGTTTTATTTATTTAAACGAATGTTCCCGACCGAATTTCTTTGCACATTTTTGAAATTTGGTTCATAACACATGAAACTAACGATAGAAACCATAAAACCTTCTCTAGGAATTTTTTTAGCAAAGAAACCCCTGACGCCTGGGCTAAGTACTTGAATATCGTATTTCAATTTTTGGCAAGTTATTTGGTTGCACGGCCCATTGATACAACTCTCGGGCCTTTGAAATTTGTTCATCGAATGGCAACTGAAGACTAGCTCTAGCTGCAGCTCTCCTTAGTATACCTCCTACACCGTCGCAAGGTCCTTTTCCATGGTAGCTTTCGAAAAAATGCCATTCAGCGCAAAATAGGTATACTAAAGAGAGCTGCAGCTAAAGCTTGTCTTCGGTTGCCATTCGATAAACAAATTTCAAAGGCCCGAGAGTTGTATCAATGGGCCGTGTAACCAAATAGCTTGCCAAAAATTGAAATATGACATTCAAGTACTGCCGATTATGAACGAACAGCAGGAAGTTTGAATGTACGCTATTCTCGAGCTAAAACGATCACAGGTACACAAAAGTATCATTGCGTTGTACGAAAAACAGATGGATCTCTCACAATGAAATTGATTTCATGTTCAATTACAACATACTCTTGTGTAATATTTAAGCGCGAAAGACAATAAAATTTTTTTTAGGTTATTGATACAATTTACTCCGAAAATTTGAAATTTTACTTTAACTGTCAATTATTTTCATGTATGAGCTTTTTTCAATACATTAACAGTCAAAAAACACAAAAAAAAGGAATTCATTGTTTTTAAAATTCGAAAAAAATTATATCCCATCATTATCCCATTACCGGACTAGGCTTAAAATTTGTGTTTTTAGTAGTAGTATTCGTGAGAATTTTTGTAAAAAAATCGAAGGATACAAACAGGTTTAAAATTCATGTTTTAACTTTGAAATAAATGAAAACCGATCAGAATGATCATGAATAATTTTTTGCATGAAATTTTCAGAAAATTCATCAAAAAACACGAATTTTCAAAAAAAAAAGACCCATTTTGGACAATTTGTCATAAAGTTACGGCTATTTGAAAAAAAAAAACCCGAAATTTTGAAAAATTCATATCTCCGAAGTGGCTGGAGAAAAAAAATCGAAAAAAATCACAGAAACCTCTTTCGAAGGGTACAAAAAGATGCCCAAGTGCCAGCCAAATCGGAGATGCAAAGGCAATTGGTAGGGTGAGTTGGCATGGAATGCCCCATATATATATATATATATATATATATATATATATATATATATATATGAACTATTTACAGGGAAAAAAGGGTGTAAGCCTCAAAATTCAAATTGAATTGAAAAAAAATGGAAATAAATGGGCGTAAGTCCAAGAATTCAAATTTTACATGGAATAATTGTAGAAATAAAAAGGCGTAAGGCCAAAATAATACGAATTCACATGAAATAATCCCAGAAAAAAGGTGTAAGTCCAAAAATTCAAATTTCATATAAAAAAAAACTCTGAAAATAAAAAAGGTGTAAGTCCAAATATTCAAAACTCTGATGAAAAAATCCTGAAAAGAAAGAGTGTAAGTCCAGATAAGAACAATTTCATAAGAAAAAACTGTGAAGACAAAAAGGCGTGAGCCCAAAAATGACAATTTCCTATGAGATAATTCTGAAAAAAAAGAGCATAAACTCAAAAAAATCAAATTTCACGTGAAAAAACTGTAGAAAAAGACGGAAGTCCAAAAAAAATCAATTTTCCATATGATAATTCTAGAACAAAAAAGGCGTAAGTCCAAAAATTCAAATTTCACATAAAAAAAACACTTTGAAAATAGAAGAAAAGTAAATTCAAAAATTCTAAATTCTCATGAAAATATTCTGGAAAAAAAGGGCGTAAGTCCAGAAGAAACAAACTTCAGACGAAAAAAACTGTAGAAGCAAAAAGGAGTAAGTACAAAATTAAACCTTTCTTAGTAAAAAAAATACTTTAAAAAAGGCGTAAATCCAAATAAACTCGAGTCTGAAAAAATGTTCAATTTTTATTTTAATTTAATTTATTAATGGCGTAATGGTGATTAAGCCATTTTTTTTCTCGACCAATCATATCTTTAATTGAAGAATAAAGATGAAAGATTGTATGTTATATATAGTGCATCGTTGATTATGTATGAGAATGAGTGTTTTTTTTTTTGATTGTCGAATTGAAGGACAATAGTGGTGGATGCCAGTGGAAATTATGTTAGAGGAGGAGGGGGGGGGGGGGGGGGTTGTTTGGAGCGATTTAAAGCACAATGCCGAGGAAATTAGCCGCAAGGCACTGTCGTTGACGTCCGTCAATATCACACTACTGAATGTGTGAGACTGATCTTCCCGGACATATACTCCCAGTTCCCCTTTCGTTAATGTGAGAAAGAAAGTGAAGGAACATAAATTCAGTAGTAAATAAGTAAAACAAGTTGATTTTCGATTTATTTGTTTTTGCTTCTGAATGGAAGCTATATTAGCCAAATAATGAACAATAAAAAAAAAAGTTGAAAAAAAACGGAAAAAAGTCGATTTTTCAGTAACTTTTTTCTTTTTGAAAAACTCGGAAAATAAACGAGATAGGATGATTTTTACCCGAATCCTTTTTTGTGGAGAATTTCAAGAGCTACAAAACCATTTTAGGGCAAAAAGGGCGTATCTCCATTGTTTACAAAGATACCTTGAAAAAACTACTGAAATAGTAGATTTTTTTAATTTTTCTATTTTTCAGAATTAGAATAGAGTGGAATTAAGAATATATATGCAGAAGAGGTGGAATGTGGGAGGAATCTGCGGAAAAGTCGACACATGGGGGTAAGCCACCCTTTTCTTCAATCTGGAGGACTCAACCCTGGCAGACAGTCTCACTAATTACGCTGTGCCTCATTAGCGAGAAACTTTGACGTTTTTTTTTTTCTTCTTTTTTCACTTTTTTTTAGAAGCCACCCTTGGCACTTTCTTCTGGCCCCATTCAAAAATTGATTTTCACAATTTTAACAGCATGAAATACGTGATTTTTATTGTATATTTTTTTTTTTTAGAAATAAATGGAAACAAGTGGATAATAACATTCAAACATTTTAATTGAGAAATTGAACAATTAAATAAATATTCAAAGTCAATTTTCACCTTAATTTTTCTAAAATCAAATATTTTCCTAAAAAATATTTAATTGCACTTTTTCTTTTTCTCTCAAAAAAAAAAAAAAAAAATTTAAGCCATTCCAGAAAAATCAGTGATATTTTCATTTGACGTCTGTGGAATTTTCGTAAGTGGAAAAGAATGAATAAAGAAGTTTCGAAAGAAAATACGTGTGTTTGTTATATCGTAACCCCGGAGGGATGAGCTACCTACCGCATCCATTCCATGCCATCGGTAGCGAAAGAAATGAAGAGAGAGAGAGAAAGGAGAAAACGGTTGGGGACCCTGGGTTTTGCGCCTAGGCAGTACTGGTGGCATTGAGTGTTTGCAGTCCACTCGAAGCCCACGTACTGAACGAGCCCGGGGAGAGAGAGAGGCCCTGACGAGGCCTGGAAACCTGCTGCTGGGGGATCTATATACACGTCTATAACCCAGCGGGCATTCTACACATACATATATATATGTATACATATATATATACATGTAGGAAGCTTCTCTCTTCTAACACACGTGGAGGAACCAGGAGAAATACGCGGAGAGAGAGTATAATTTGTCTAACGAGGGTCTCCACCTGTCATCTGAATGAACACAGAGGGAGATGGATTGACGATGAACGCGTTGGGCCATTCGTTTCAACTTTGTGTACCTAACATTCTACACACATTCTTTTTTTTTCTTTCGTCATGAAGAGAATGGGAATAAAAATGAAACAAATGAGACGGGGGAAGATGATTTTTGTTTGTTTTTTTTGGGGGGGAAGACGAGTGTGGAAAAATTTGAAAAAATTCCATAATTATGGAGATTTAATGAGAAATTTTAGAGAATTTTTTCAAATTTTTTCGTTAAGGCCTTCAATTAATTAAAAAAATTTTAGTTTTAAAGGAGTAAAAGAGTGGAATTTTTGATGGAATTTGTTCTTTTTTGAGAATATTTGGGGAAATAAGGGAAATAGAGCGTTTTTGTTTTTGGAAAGTTTTGAAGAGAATTTTAAAAGTTCCAAAAAAATCAGATTTAAATCAGTCACAAAAAAAGTTTCTATGAAAATTTTGCTATTCCACTTAATTTTCAAGATATTTTTAAAAAACAATTCACCCAAAAAATTTACATTTATCAATTTTTCTAAAATTTCAAAAAAAAACATTTTTTTTACAAAGGAATGACTTTGTGAAAAAATTTGAAAAAATTCCACAATTATGGAGATTTAATGAAGAATTTTAGAGAATTTTTTCAAATTTTTTCGTTAAGGCCTTCAATCAATTAAAAAAGTTTTAGTTTTAAGGGAGTAAAAGGGTGGAATTTTTGATAGAATTTGTTATTTTTTGAGAATATTTGGGGAAATAAGGGAGATAAAGCGTTTTTGTTTTTGGGAACTTTTGCAGAGAATTTTCAAAGTTCCAAAAAAATCAGATTTAAATCAGTCACAAAAAAAGTTTCTATGAAAATTTTGCTATTCCACTTCATTTTCAAGATATTTTTAAAAAACAATTCACCCAAAAAATTTACATTTATTAATTTTTCTAAAATTTCAAAAAAAAACATTTTTTTTACAAAGGAATGACTTTATAAAAAAAATTGAAAAAATTCCACAAATATGGAGATTTAATGAAAAATTTTAGAGAATTTTTTCAAATTTTTTCGTTAAGGCCTTCAATTAATTAAAGAAATTTTACTTTTAAGGAAGTAAAAGGGTGGAATTTTTGATGGAATTTGTTATTTTTTGAGAATATTTGGGGAAGTAAGGGAAATAGAGCGTTTTTGTTTTTGGGAACTTTTGCAGAGAATTTTGAAAGTTACAAAAAAATCAGATTTCAATCAGTTACAAAAAAAGTTTCTATGAAAATTTTGCTATTCCACTTCATTTTCAAGATATTTTTAAAAAACAAGTCACCCAAAAAATTTACATTTGTTAATTTTCCCAAAATTTTAAAGAAAAATATTTTCTTAACAAAGGAATGCCTTTGTGAAAAAATTTGAAAAAATTCCACAATTATGGAGACATGTTCGAGAATTTTTGAGAATTTTTTCAAATTTTTTCGACAAGTCAGTTTTATTAAAAAAATTCAGTCGTAAAGAGAGAAAATAATAAGTCATTTTTTGTAATTTTTTGTAGGATTTGGTTTTTGAGAATATCGCGGAAACTAAGCGAGATAGGGCGATCTCCATTATTTATACGCCCCTTTGTAATTTTAATTAGTACTAATTAAAATTACAAAGGGGCGTATCTCCAGGACTCACGCCTCTTCCTTTATAAGTCACTTATTAAATAAACTTCATAAATATCTGAAAGAAATACTAATTCCAAAAAGGCGTGAGTGCCAAATAAGTTTTTTTTTTCAAGTCTAAAATCTACAAAAAAATAATAATATGGCACTCACGCCCTTTTCTTAAGTATAAAATCATTCGCAATATTTCCCACAATCATTAAATTAAATCCATCAAAAAAAATGAATATGAATTCATAAATATGTTTGATTTTTAAGCACTAATACGTGGATTATCGATTAGCAATGAATCCCGTGGGATTTACGAATGGGGTGAATTGGGTTCACTATTTGCGAAATACATATTTGCCAGAGGGGTGATGAGGGGGGAGGGGGGAATGGATTACAACTGCGGGTAACGAGGAATGAGAAGTTCTTTTCTAAACTCCATCCCTGTTTAAGTCCCGACAGTCAGTCAGTCACTCAGTCAATCGTTCTTCATCGTTACTTCCCTTCAATCCAGGATCAGCTGAAGGGAGGAAGGAAGTATTACAAAAATTGTAGGGAAGAATTGAAATATTCGCAGTACTGAGAGCATTTTTTGGAGTCTGGAACTAAAAAAAGTATGGTAGAAAAAGACGTTGACTATAAAAATATTGTTAGTTAATATTGTGATCGAAAATAGGAATTTTCAGTCTGAAAATGAATTTTATTAGCTTCAAGTATAATTATGAGACAGTAGACATGAGTATGAACTGTTGGTTCTCGTTATGTGAAATTTGATTGTCACAGTTGTAATACAGAATTAATTATAGTAATTAAAAAGAGACAATTTATAATTTTTCAATTTTTTTAAAATTTTCCAAAGTTTTTTATAATTATTTTTCTGCCAAGAAAGTCTTCAGAGAAATTTCAAAATTAATGAGAAATTTACATAGATAGAATTTTCAATTACTCAATCATTAGTAGTTCAAATATAAATTCATGGATTCTGTTCTATTTCAGTCGAACAATTCTTCATAAAGTGTGGGTTATGATACGGAAATTGCTAACAGAACTAAAATATTATAATGGGTATGTTACACGTCTTTGATTCAATATAGTAATCTAAAATAGTGACCCTAACATTATAATTCTGGGCGCAATAACTAATTTGAAGTAGTTCATTTTGATCTTGACTATTAAAAAAATAGTCATGACAGTCAAAAAAAATCCCCTCAGCGAGTTTTTTTTTTTTTGCGAATCAGGGACTGATAGTCTTTACGAGCTCTCTTTTTTCTCATTGTTTCCGCAGTCGTAGGAGGGATTCCTTTAATCGCCCCCTTAATTCTCGTTTTTTAGTCTCTTTTCATAGCTCATGACCCTTAAGCCCGGACTCGCAGCTAATTCCAGGAGGGAAGAAATGTTTTTTTCTTTTAATTATTCGGTTTTTAATGGGAATTTTTTGGAAATTGTGAGTTTTGTCAGTTTTTTCAGAATATCTCGGGAAATAATGGAGATACGCTTTTTTGCCCTAAGATGGTTTTGTAGCTCGTGAAATGTTCTGTAAAAGAGGATTCGTATAAAATTGTGCTATCTCGCTTAATTTCCGAGATATTTGGGGAATAAAGATGATAGTAGCGAAGAAGATTTTTTCAAGATTTTCACGAAATTCTTGTGAAAAAAAAAATTGGAGGAAATGAAAAATTTTGATATAAGAGATTGAGATGAGTTTTTTTTTATGATTCCATTGAAATGCTGAGGAAATTTCAGATAAAAAACATGTGTGAAAATTAATTTCTCAGAATTTTTAAAAATTCGATTTTTGGAAAATTTCAGTTTTTTCTTTGAAATATTTAAGGAAATTCATTTTAAAAAGACTGGGGAAAGAGGAACTCTAATGAAAAGGGTTGACATATATATTTTTTTTTGATGATTTCATTGAAAAGTCAAGAAAATTTTAGATGAAAAACACGTGTTTTCAAATTTTTGAAAATTCCAAACTAAATGAAATTTTCAAAATTTCCAAAAAAAAAAATCAAATTTAAAAGTAAATGAAATTTTCAATATTTTCAAAAAAAAATCAAATTTAAAAATAAATAAAATTTTCAATATTTTCAAAAAAAAATTGAATTTCAAAATAAATTAAATTTAAAAAAAAAAAATCAAATTTCAAAATAACTGAAATTTTCAAAAAAACATCAAATTTGAAGATAAATGAAATTTTTTTTTTTAGTAGAATTTGATGAATTTAAAATACAATCGTTTGGCAACGAGACACAAAACTCTCGAGTGAAGAGATGGGTACGCTGGATAGAGGAAGGTAGAACTTGCCTCTGGATTAGCTGCAAGGGTAGTTCGTCACGTAGCGCGTGACTCTCAGCGTTTCGTTGTTTGACACGTCGATCAAGCATAGCAGCCCTTTCCTCCCCCCTCCCACCCCCCAACTCCCACATCCGCCCAGTGTTCTCAGTACGTTTTGCCCAATTATAAAAGAAACCCCGTTTGCACAGCCGTAATTATCCAATTAGTGAATATTCCCCGTTCTGGCAACGTGCCGTTTGATTTCCTCGTTTTTTTTTTTTTCGCTTTTTTTTTCATGTTTTCATCGACGATCCCCTCAGAACGATCGGGGAGCTTAATAGAGGCATGTTGATGTAGTTTTCATCACTACACGAATTTAAAGATTAAAATATGAAAAAAAATTTAAATTAAAGTTTACAGAAATCTGAATGATCTCGTGAAATTTCAAGTTGATTGACCGTTTTTGTATCGTCAAAAATAAATAGACAAGAAATAAAAATAACACGGTGTCTTACGGGCAAAATGCAAGATTTTGCGCTTTTTAAGTTAGGCAAAAGATTAAAATCTGGAAAATGTCTTGAAAAAAAGGGAAAAAAGAAAAGAAAAATTTACGATTCAATATGAAAATTATTGACTGTCTGATAACTTTGTAATAAATGATTGTTGTTGGTGCATAGGGAAATACGTGAATACACTAGTCTAATGGCAAACTATTGGTCAAGTAATAAATGACAAATAATTAATATAATTCATCAATTCTCCTTCGAATTCGCTTTTAATACCAGAAAATAGGTTTTTAATCATGAATATTAATTTTCGGGTATTTTCTATCGTTCATTTCTTACAACACACTCAACGAATAGTGCGATATATGATCAAACTACTAAATAAATTTGATTTTATGGAAATTTTCGAAATATTGAGAAATGTTGATTCTTTTAGTTGAATTGTTTTTTGAGAATATCTCGAAAACTATACGAAATAGAGCAATTTTGCTTGAATACTTTTCTGTAGCTCTTGAAATTCTTCATAAAAAAGAATTTGGGTAAAAAAAACGTATTTTCACTAAATTCCGAGATATTCTTAAAAAGCAATTTTTAAAAATCGCCTCATTCCAATTTCTCTATTTTACTGCTTTTATTTTCCGTTTTCGACGAATATCTCGGAAATTAAGCGAGATAAACCGATTTTGCCCAAATCCTTTTTTTTAGCTCTTGAAATTTCCTAAAAAAACATTCTCGGGCCAAAAGGACGTATCTCCATGAGTTTCCGAGATATTCATAAAAAACGAATGAAAAAATCACAGAATTGTCTTATTTCGCGGTTTTACTATCTACGACATGAATTTTTAATAAAAATTAATTTATCTGACTCACCACGTTGATAAGAATTCTGCGGTGGTGGAACGTGCGAGTACTGTCCTGGTGTCCTATTTGAATTGGTGTGATGTCTAAAAATGAAATTAACAAAAAAATTAAATAACAAAAACAGAAATTATTTATATTATTTTTTAAAAATTTATTTGGGATAAAATTATTTACCCCAACATACGACGTCCTGCATCACCCAGAGAGGCAACTTTGTTCGATGGTACAAAGCCTGTCCTCGGTTTCCACTGATTCCCATTGTCCCGATTCATTTGCTCAAAGTCTTGGGGTTTTAATACTCGAAGTGGTTCTGTAACACCTTTTAACCGTTTTGCAGGGAAAATGTGATCGGTATTGTACTTTGGATCCCGATATCTTATACTGAAATGCAGAGAAAAAAAACAATAAATGAAAAAAAATTTAGTTTCAGATGCTTCATCTTAAAAATTCCCATCAAATATAATTTTTTTTAACATTACTAATCTCCTATGATAATGCTTTGATGATATTTCATCAAAGCAAATAAATGAATATCGCAAAACGTGAAATTCAGTAGTATTTTTCAAATTTCTCACTTTCGTTTCATTATTTAAAGGGATCTCGCAAACCGTTGGATTTAGGAGAATTTGTCAGGAGACCTTTTTTGTAGAGAATTCAATTCTTCATAAAAAAGGTCTCTTCATAAATTCTCCTAAACCCAATGGTTTTCGAGATCCTCTTAAAAATCGCGGAAAATTCCGTTTAAAACTGAAATACGCTCCAATAGACTAACAAAAATTATGAAAAAATTCAGAAAAATGTAAAAAAAATATAATCTTTGATAAGGCATCAAGAAAATAAGTGGCAAACTTTGTACTCGAGTTCACTGGGATACTACCTTAATATAAATTCATTAGTATCAAAGATATTAGCTAAGGAATATGCAAGAACTTTATAAACTCGTCTTGAAATACGAAATTTGTACTGAAAATTACCAGTAAACTTTGTTGTATCGAACAGGTACTCCATTAATTGGTGATGGTAGAGTTGCCCCTTCACCAACACAATCCTCAGCAATCAAAACTCTTCCTCTCATTCCATTAATTGAAATTTCAGTCTCTACATCAGGACTAACTTCATTGGTATAAAGTCCTTTAATAAAATCATAGCCACTGTTTCCAGGTCCTACGTAGAGCCTGTCGTCACCTCTTACGTTACGTTTTTCTATAAAAAAAAAATAATTAAAAAAAAAATTTTAAAAACGAATTAATATTTATCATAAACGTGTAAAACAGAAAAACTCAATTTTTCTTCCATCCATTTTCTTAAATATTTCGGAAACCAAGCGAGATAGAGCGATTTTGTCTCAATAATGTTTTGTAGAGAATTTCAAGAACTACAAAAAAGGTCTCAACAAAAATTTTCATATCTCGCTTAGTTTCCGAATTATCCTAAAAATTCAAAGACAAAAAATAAATTTTTATTAATTTTTTGCTGATTAAATTATGAAATAATTAATTTTTGTGTCTAATTACTTTCTGCTTCTGTTAAGGCATCGTAATATGGCTCAAGTGCTTTGAACAATCGTTTTTCTTCAACAAATGGCAGTAAGGCAACCCCTTGCCAGGCAAATTTCTTTCCATTGAGATCAATTCTGAAGTCTTCTGGATAAAAATCAATTATCGGTGATCTCTGTAATAAAATGAAAATTATTTAATTATTTAATCATTTCCACTTGATAAAATGTGATTATTTGATTATCTCCAGTACTTACAGGATCACTCATTAATGGGGCCCATGGTGCAGGTACATGACGACTACTGGCAGCTGGAAAAACACCCATCAATTGCTCAAGAGGACGGAACTGAAAAAAAAAAAATAAATAAATAAAATTTATAATAAAAATAATTTATAATAAAAATACGTTTTTTCTTTAATTTAAATGAGAAGACAAATTAATTGTAAAAAATTCAATTTATCCTTCTATCTATTTTTTAAAAATTAATTATGCAATTAATTCATTGAGATACTTACAGGCACAGTATCTTTCTCAAATTCTGTTGAGAGACCACCAATATTGATAAAATCACTGGCAAATGGCGCATAATGATAAGGAAAATACCATTTCCATGATGCACAGCCCTGATAATAATATCTCAAAACCCAGCAAAGTCCTCGAACGTATTGGAGAGCAACATTATTCCTAAAACAATGGAAAATAGTAAATAGAAAGATTTAAATTAATTTTTTTTTGCATAAAATAAAAATACGATTTTTTTCATCATTGTTTTTTAAAAGTATCTCGGAAACTAAGCGGAATAACAAAAATTTTGAAGACACCTTTTTTGTAGCTCGCAAGATTCTCTACAAAAAAGGATTCGGGTAAAATTACGCTATCTCGCTTAGTTTCCGAGATATTCTTTGAAAAAGAATCGCAAGAAAAGGTAAAACCGAATGAAATCATTTTTTGTTATTAATTTTTTAGAATATCTTGAAAAATAATGGAGATACGCCCTTTTTGAACCAATCCATTTTTTGAGCTTTTGAAATTCTCTACAAAAGAAGATTAGAGCGAAAAAAGCTTATATGCATTAATTTCCGAGATATTAAAAAAAAATGAACGACAAAAAAAAAGACTTTTTTTCCTTTCTTTTTTTTTTCGATTTCTTTTTCACTGAATATCTCGGAAACTAAGAGAGATAGGGCAACTTTGTCAGAATGCTTTTTTGTAGCTCTTGAAATTCTCTTGAAGAATGATCTGACGCAAAATTGCGCTATCTCAATTAGTTTCCAAGATATTCTTAAAGAGCTTATGAATTGAACAATTTCCCCTAATTAATTTATTTATTTCTAATTATAATAATTAATTTATAACAATACTAATTTTTTCCAACGTCCCATGATCCCAAAGATAATAATAATCGACCATAAAAATGAGAAACCTAATTAAATTAATTCTAATTTATTCTAATTTACCTAAATTCAAGATTATCCTTGGAAACATCGAATTTTGACTCATAATACCGATCCTTGAATCCATCCTCCCAAAGTCTAACTTCATCATGTGCCTGATCGTCCTCTTCCACTTCTGCATTATCGTTGTGACTCCTCTTAACTCCACGATCCGTTGAATTCTCTGGTACAAGCATTGATTCAAGTGCACTACCACCAATTGAATTACCACTCTTCATACCTTCAGTACTAGTACTGTAATTTCTCCCTTGCATACGCATTTGATAAGCCTCATACCGTGCATTCTGTACGGGTTTTACATCACTTCCCAATTGATTAGGTGCAAATTGTCCAGTTGGAATCCAATTTGGCTTGAAATTACTGATAGCTTCTAGTCGTCTCTTCTTGTTTTTTTCTCTTTGCTTGAATGAGAGTTCATTGGCCTGTCTCTTCTTGAAAATCTCGTCTTCCATGTCTCCGAGATCTGATAAAATCAGCTGTACACGGTCCAAATTTACGTCTCCGCTGTCAGTTAAAAATCCGCCAGTTTTGTAAACGGTTTTCTTGTAGAGATTGACTAGTCTGTCGATGGCTCCTTCCCTTATCTCTAGGGATGGTAAATGCGGCAGGAAGTCGTTTCCCACGAAGAAGCACATGAAGACCCAGTCATCAACGGCCCTCTCAAAGTCATACTTGAGGTATTATCCCAGAGTACAGTTAATAAAACAGAAAAAAATGAGGATTTGTTAGTTAGTTTCCAATCAATTTACCCGAAAAAAGCGATTAAACTATTCGAAAGTCATATCTTCAGCTTGTGAATATAATTTTTTTTTGTTTCTCGAATTTTTTTTACATCACTAATCTCGTCGAGAATTGGAGAAAATCATTTTGCTGAATCTATTATCTTCCAGAATTTCTCCCAAAAAGGCACCTTTACAAAAAAATCTGAAAAAATTCACCAACAATGGAGACATGCCAGAGCATCACTTCAAATTTTTTCAGATTTTTTCATCAAGCCCTTCGCTCGGAAAAAAAATCCTTACATATTATTCAAAAATTTCTCTTTATTAAATTCATTTTTGCCCAGAATTTTTTCAAGAGACAAGTTCTTCCAGGAAAAATCTGAAAAAAATCGACAACAATGCAGACATATGGGGGGCATTATCTCAATTTTTTCCAGATTTTTCTTGATCACATGCATGAGACAGAGAGAGAGAGAGAGGCAAATAGTTACGACTACCTTCTAATTAAAATTTCTCAATAACTATACGGTGAATTGAATATTTTTTTCTTCTATTATTTAGTTAAAATGCTGTTCTCTTCGCCAATTGTTTTTAAATAATGGATCAACTGTGTGGTTTTTTAGTAATTTCGTTATTTTCGTCTGATTTAGGGCGTTTCATCTCCACTACCGGTATTTCAGTAATTTTAATAATTCATATCGTCTTAGAAACAAAGTGGAGTAAGTCCCAAAACGCTCGATTTTGGAGTAAAAGAGGCGTATCTTCCAAAACCTTGGAAAAATAATTTTTAAGGTGTCTCTAACGTTATTTGGGTAATTGAAAATCGAAATAACAAAGTGACGTCATTGCTAATCTTGAAGTTTAAGAGATTTACGTCTTTTTTTTCCATTTCTTCATCTAAAAATATTATATTATAGCACTTACGCCTTTTTGTTTTTGTAACTTTTCCATTAAAATTTTTTTTTTTTTGACTTCTTGCATTATTTCAGTAGTGAATAGGTAAAACAAGATAAGTTTCTTTTTTTCTCATTAATTTTTTTGAAAATACCTTAGAAAATAACCGAGAAAGAGCAATTTTGCCCTGAAACTCTTTTGTAACTCTTGAAATTTTCTACATAAACAGATGAGTAATATCACCTTATCTCGCTTAGTTTCCGAGATATTTTCTTCAAAATGACCTCAAAGATAAGTCGATTTATCCTGTTTTACCTCTTCACTACTGATTTGTTTTTAGATTTTTATAATGAGCAATAAAGTGCTAAAAAAATACAAGCAGGCCTTGTGTGTTACTTATAACAAAAACAGTAACTTTCTGGAGATACGCCTATTTGTTATTAGTATTTCTCCAAAGATTAGAAAACAATTCAATAAAGAACTAAAAACAAAAAGACGAAAGTGCTGGAGATATGTTCCTTTGTCCGCAGTTTTTTTCCACCTTTATGTCATAAAAGTCCCAAAAAATCCGATGAAACTCGAAAAAACGTAGGCCACTTTGTTTTTTCAAGAAAAACAAAAGGGAAAATGGCACTTACGCCCCTTTGTTCCTAATACGACGATATCCCATCCTCTAAATGTCTAAAAAATAATAAAAAATTCATAAAAATGTAAAAAAAATCTATCATTTTCGCTACGGTATCAAAAAAATAAGGCATGTTTTTTTAATATCAAAAAACATATTAAGGCATTAATAGTACTCAATTCCCCTAAAATACTACCTTAAACGGTAGATTCGGCATCTGCAGTTCTCTCTCCAGATACTCCCTCAGTACATTCAGCCTAACAAAAATGAACTGGCACTCCGAGCCAAAAGCATCGTCCTCCTTCTTAGCATCCGGTTCAGCCCCCGTACAATCCTTCATCTCATGTCCCAATTGTCCGCAAATATCGCAGGGTCTCGGTTTATTCGGTTTGAATTCCTCCCTGATGATCGTGAAATTAGGTTCATGAGTAGCCAGTCCCAGCATGATCAAATCGGCATCAGCTCCACACAGGACGTGCTGTGTATTAGGGTCATGATCGGGTTGTGCCCTTTGTTTTCTGATGAAATCCATGATCTTGTGCTCTCCCTCGCCAGGAACATTAGCGTCACTGAGGATCACCTTGACGTCCTTCCACCCAGGATCATTGTTCAGACGCTCATGTATATAGTAATGAAGACAAGCAGATAATCGCGCCATGAAGGGAGTTCCTGGGGTGATGCAGTTGGAGTCAAAATGATCCTCCTTCGGCTTCTCCGGAGGCAAAAAAGCCCCTTTTAACGCCAATTCCGAGCGAATCCGGTCCATTTCCGTGAGCTTCTCGGTGGTTTCTTTAGATGCACGAAATCTTCGGGATCTCTGCTGGTTCATCTTCGCACGAGGTGCAACTCCGTCTATAGCCATGTACAGAAGCTTCCTAGGTCGAACAATGCAGAACAAACGGTCGATGCACTCGAATATCGCTTCCATCATCTCGTCCTCATTTCTGGGTGCAGGTTTGTCCTCGGGATGAGTGCAAGGATGGATTATACCGTTCATATCGAGATACAAATTGTCGAATTCGACCCCATTCGGATTTGGATCCGAAGAGTTTATGGGAACTGCAACTCCGTCAATCGTTTGTCTCTGAAAAATATTAAATTTGCTTAGTTTTTTAATGTTTTAGGGTTTCAATTTAGGGGTGATGATAACATAACCTGTACTCACCTTTTGCTCGATGCACTCGACGATAACTGAAGGGTACTTCCGGCTCAACCATCGAAAAAATGCGGGGACTCCCATTTTATTGCACTTGGGAGTGGATTTTTAAGGGTTTTTTCTTTGAATTTTTGGGGAATTTGTCACGGGAATGTTTTTATTTTGATGTTTTTTTTTTTGAAAATAAGAAAACGACGTGATACGGGGTGTACGGGGACGTACACTCACGTCTACTACGTCGGCGCCGCACTTTTTGGGGAGCGCCAACGCTCGGCGGGAATTTTAAGTAGGGAGAATACTCGGGGGGATGGGGAGAGATCTGTTTTATCGATGGATTGGGGAGTATCTGCGGTGGATAATGAAGTTGTGAGGGTTGGGAACGTGGCACTTGCTCCTCTATCGGGGATATAGATGAATATAGGTAAATGGAATGGGAAGGAGAGTATTGGGAACCCCTTTATTCATTGATTTTGAGGAGTTTTTTTGAGAAATAAATGAGGATCTGAAGACAGGGATAAGGCGAGATAGGGCGATTTTATCCAAAAAAAATTTTGTAGCTTTCGATAACTTGGTACGAAGAAGATTTAGGGTGACCAGGGTGCCGATTAACCTGGAAAGCCTGGAAAAGTCAGGGAAATTAAAATTTCTGGAATGTCAGACAAAAGTCAGAAAATTTTAATCTTAGTCAGAGAAATTTGTGGTTCATTTTTTATTATCGCCATATTTTTAAAAGTTATAAATATTTTATCCAAAAAAATTAAACTTTTCGATTAGTCGGAAATCTGCAAAAAGGTTAACAGAAGATCACAGTTCATAAAAATTGAACGCAGTTTCGGGTATTATTGTTGAATTCTAATTTAGATTAGTTTTGTATGATTAGAATTGTTTTCAGGAATAACTAAGAATTTTAACGTATATTCAAATAATATTTTTTTTTGTAGGTCCTGGAATTTTATGTTTAGTCAGGGAAAAGTCAGGAAATTTTGCAATTCAGTTTCAGTCTCCACCCTGAAGTGAAATCACGTTATTTCGCTTGGTTTTCAAGATATTTTAGAGAAAAAAAATTAATAAATTCTTCCTCTTCCTGTTTTATCATTGGAGACCCAATCAGTGTGAGATACGAAAAAAAAAGTGAACTTACCCTTCTCTTCAACATTATCCATGACCGAGGCAAACAGATTCTCAGCGTGATTCGTACATTAAACACTGAAAATAAACACAGGTAAGAGTTTTTGAAGATTTTAGAATAGAATACCGTCAATGACCCAATTAATGCCACCAAGAGACCTATTCTGCCACATATCTTTCATAGAAAAATTATATATTATCATCAATTCAAATTTGATTTTTCTTCGAACGAATTTAGGGTCTGGACTATCATTTCCATTAATTATTTTCCTGAATTGATGATAAAAATTATTGAATTTATATTTTTGAAAATATTTTGCTCATGGCCCGATTCATGCCACCCTGGCCCGATTTCTGCCATAGAGTGTCCCAATAACTGCCATCAATTAATTTCCATCCCTGGTCGTTATTTTTAAATTATTCGTCGATTTATATGAAAGTTCAATGATTTTGCTAACAATCAATGCAATTTTCGATTCATTAAATACATAAATTTTCTCAATATCACACATTGAACTGATGAGGCATTCTAACCCCACATGAAGAGCTTCAGGGCTTTATCTTGCTGAGCACGCTGGTCGCATTTAACGGATTAATTTTAGAAATATATCTAGTAGAAAAATATCGGATATTTTGATTGTCCGGTGTCCGCAGAAATTTTTTCTAGCCACTGTTACCAATTACTTAGAGTTGAGAATTCGAATAAGTTTAATAATCACGAAAATGTATGAAAAGTGGCATTAATCGGGCCGATGGCATTAATTGGGCCATTGACGGTGATATGCCAATGAATATTCCTCAAGATAGCATTCAGTTTTCTACATTTTCTACAGATCGAGTGGCTCTTAAAATTCACTTTTGAATATTTCAAAACAATGGAAACTCAGATTTCCAGTGTAAACGTTTTCTTGAAATGGACGTTTTTACGATGTGACGTAAAAAGAGGGGAAAACCCGCTTGAATCAAATGTTTTCACATTCAGCGGGATTCCGAATTGTAAATTCTACATTTTGGTCGAATACAGTCAAACCTTGATTGATAAATTTACGATAACAGTAAGAAAAAGCAGTAATAAAAGGATAAAGATAAACCGCATTATCGTAACGCAGAAAAATTTGCCTAGCCTCTATAGCTTCCCAGAATCCACCAATTGGACGACTGATCGAGTGGACCATTTTGACAGTGGAATGCTTAGTTCAAGTGATATTACAATTACTTATGATATGACCTGGTACCGGTCATTGACTCTCTGCGATGATGTGAAATCCTTCTTACTGAATCCAACTTTGAGTGATTTTACGATCGTGATAGGCGGAGAGGAACTACCAGTGCACAAGTTCATTCTTGGTGCACAAAGCTCTGTATTCCTCGCAATGTTTGAATCTGATATGAAGGAGTCGAAGGAAAATAAAGTAACTATTGAAGATATCAGGTTGGACGTGATGAAGAATGTACTGTCATTCTTATATACTGGATCTCAAGAAGCTTTAAATGATTCGCAAATGGCTATGGACATGTGGATTGTTGCTGAAAAGTACAATATCGAAAAATTGAAAGATTCATGTGAGATCGAATTGTTTGGGCTGATCACGAAATCAAATGTTTTGGAGATTCTCGAACATGCAGTTCATCATGAGCTTCAACACTTGCGGGATGCTTGTGTGAATTTTTACAAGAGCAACAAGAAGACGGTGACTAATGAGCCTAACTTCAAAACTTCATTCTTTGAAAAACCCGAAGTTATGTATACCCTCTTTTATGATGTAGCACAGGGTAGAAACACTGAGAAAAAGTAGAGTTCGCTGCAAAAAAATTGACTTAGTTGTAGAAAATTTACTTTGTTCAAGAAAATTCAGATATATATGGATATCAAAATTGTGAAGGGAAATTTTGTTACAAAAAAAGGTGTTTCTTGCCACAAGAATTTGTTTTTTTCTCAGTGAAGTAATGGATTTGGAATCGTTATTATTCTTTAGTTTTATTCTTTTCTTCGACTAATATAAGGGAAGAATAATCAAGAAAGGGATGTATATTTTTTTATCTTCAATTTCAATTGATGTAAAAAAATAAATAAAACAATGGATTATTTATCAGCGATTTATGATTATTAATGATTTAATTAATTACAAGACATTCAGATTCCACTCATTATTTCGGTTGTTCGAGATTTTTGAAATCACTGGGCGCTCGAGGAGTTTGTAGGAGATGATTCTGTGTGAGGAATTCCAATCGTGAACGGATAGTTTTCCCGTGTAATAAAAATCCTCCTCAGTCGAGAATAGGCCTCCTGAAGATAAAAAAATCGAATTGAAATTCGAATGACATCATCTCATCATTCATTTCTCGCCATGATTGACCAATTTCATAGCACACGTAACGTGGTTCTTCACTTCAGCTTACCCCGCAACCATTCGAGCCTATCCCCACTCATCAAAATTCACCCACTCTCTCGATCATACATCCTTAATTGAGTTTAGAAAGTTCAAGCAAGGATTTTGTTATTATTGTCATTATTTTTTTGCAACCCAATCGGAAACTAAGCGAGATGAATCGATTATGCTCAACTCCTTTTTTTAAGCTCTTGACATCATCTACAAAAAAAAACAAAATTGCCCTATCTCGCTTATTTTGTTTCATCAACGGCGAGTCATTCAGTGTGAAAAAATGCGGATTTCCCTTTCCATTCAATGACACATAGACGAGATAAGCAGATCGTCAGTATTCTTTGCACTGCAAGTACTGCCAATAACCACATCAGTAAGAGTTTCATAATATTTTACAATAGTAGACTGAATTTTTCTCAAAATACATTAAATTTTTTTGTAATTTTCCTCAGGTCCAGTGGCTCTTTGAAAATTGATTTCAAATATTTCTTACCGATGGAAACTCCGTTTGACACTGTGAATGTCTCTTTGAAATGGAAATTTTCATTGTGTTCCGTGAAAAAAAGAAACAGCCCACTCGAATCACGTGACTTCACATTTGCAGAAATTCCGCGTTGTAAATTCAACATTTTGGTCGAATACAGTCAAGCCTTGATTGATAAACTGATTGTGACAGTAAGAAAAAGCAGTAATGAAAGGGCAGAGTTAAACTACATTATAATTAGACCAAGAAACATGATTGGCCGTAAGATTTCACCGAAACCCATTAATTGGACGACTGACCAGGTCATTTCTGTTCCTAGCAGGGATCTAGGCACAAGCAATATCATAATTATCTGCCGAATTACTTGGTACGATTCATCGAACTTGTACACTCATGTAAAACCTTTTCTACTGAATCCAATTCTGAGTGATTTTACAATAGTGGTAGAGGGTGAGGACCTACCAGTGCACAAGTTCATTCTTGGTTCTCAAAGCTCTGTATTTTTCGAAAGGTTTAAATATGATATGACAGAGTCGAAGGAAGATAAACTTACTATTGGAGATGTAAGGCTGGACGTAATGAAGAATGTACTGTCATTTTTATATACTGGAATTCAAGAAGCTTCTTATGATTTGACAATGGTTATAGAAATAGCCATTGTTGCTGAAAATTACGATATTGAATTATTGAAAGATTTTTGTGTGGGCGAATTTAGTGGACGAATCACGAAATCAAATGTTCTGCCGATTTTCGAACTTGCAGTAAAACGTGGGCTTCAATCATTGCGGGATGCTTGTGTCACATTTTACGATAGCAACAAGGAGGAGGTGACTAACGAGCCTCATTTCAAAACTTCAATCTTTGAAAAACCCCAACTTATATGGGACTTCTTCTATGATTATTCACGGAGTAAAAATACGGAGGATGAATAAAAAAAAATTAAAAAATACTGAGTAAAAGAAAAGTTCGATGCGAAAAAATTGACATAGTTGTTGAAAATTTACTTTGCGCAAGAAAATTTTGATATATAGAGAAGGTTTCCTGCCACAAGAATTTGATTTTTTCCTCAGTGATGTAATGAATTTGGCATTTTCATTATTCTCTAATTTAATTCTCTCCTTCGACTAATATAAGGGAAAGATAATCAAGGATGTTTATTTTATTATATTCAATTTCAATTGATATTAAAATATAAATAAAATAATGAATTATTTGCCAGCGATCTATGATTATTAATAATTCAATTAATTATAAGAAACTCAAATTCAATTTTTTAACTTCTAATGGGAAAGTGATATTAGGAGTGAAATAGCAAAAGAAGATGTATAAATTCATTCGTAAAGAGTAAACATGAGAGATCTTTTTTTATCATAATTTTCTGCAGAATATCTCAGAAAGTAAACGAGATACTGAAAATTTTGTAGTGTCCTTTTTTATAGCTTTTGAAATTTTCTACTGTTATGCCCGCAAATTTTTCAGTCGTTAGAAATAAAATAAAATTATTCACCACGAGCTGAATAAACCGCAATGCTGCAAAAACGGCAGTTTTTATTTTTCAATTCTTTTTAAATTCATTTACGAAATTGCTGATTATTGCTTCTTCGTCAAGGGCAATAATCAGGCGATTTTCGAACGTTATAAATACGATCATTTTTGCGTTTTCGTCAGTCGTTCACCTGCTCCCAAGGAGGAGTTGTCAACATAGAAGAAATCTAGCACTAGGCAACGGAACGCCAAATCGATCTTTAATTATTAGTAGAATTCAAATAACCGTAAAAGGGGGTTTTATTAATTAATTATTGGGCAAACGGTAGTCTTAAATCGAGAGTAGTCTTCCGTTAGTTTAGGATAAAGGTGTGAAGTTATTCTCTATTTGTGAACGAACTCATTTTTCAATCATACAAAATCTTAAAATAATCTAATATATATAATAAAAATATTGGTGTTACTGGTTGCGTGTACATAAAACTCAGAAACCATCCCTCATAGCCCCATGGGGGTTATATGGTGTAATAGCATTCCACCCCCCATCCATGAAGAAGTTTTCCGTTTTCGGCTACAGGGGTTGGTTTCAGAGATATGGGGTGAAAGCGGGTATTGTACCTATTACCTCCTCATGGGGGATATGAAATAATGCTCTAGACCGTTCTAAAATTTACTAGAATGATCTAGAATAGTTGAAAATGTTCTGAAATATTTGAGAAGGTGCCAGATCGTTCAAGAATGCTCTAGAATGTTCCAGAAGATCTGGGAATGTTCTATATTATTCCAAAATGTTCTAGATTGTTCTAGAATGCTCTAGATTGTTCTAGAATGTTCTAGATTGTTCCAGAATGTCTTAGAATGTTCCAGAATGTTTTAGAATGTTCTAGAATGTTCTAGGTTGTTCTAGAATGTTCTAGGTTGTTCTAGAATGTTCCAAATTGTTCTAGAATGTTCTAGGATGTTCTAAAATGTTCTAGATTGTTCTAGAATGTTCCAAATTGTTTTAGAATTTTCGAGATTATTCCACAATGTTCTAGACTGTCCTAGATTGTTCCAAAATGTTCTAGATTGTTCTAGAATGCTCTAGATTATTCTAAAATGTTCTAGATTATTCTAGAATGTTATAGAATGTTCCAAATTGTTCTAGAATATTTTAGATTTTTTTAGAATGTTCTAAATTGTTCTAGGATGTTCTAAATTGATCTAGAGAATTTTAGACTGTTCTAGATTATTCTAGACTGTTCTAGAATGTTCTAAATTGTTCCAAAATGTTCTAGAATGCTTTAGATTATTCTAGCATGTTCTAGATTATTCTAGAATGTTCTAGATTGTTCTAGAATGTTCTAGATTGTTCTAGAATGTTTTAGAATGTTCTAGATCGTTCTAGAATGTTCGAGGTTGTTCTAGAATGTTCCAAATTGTTCTAGAATATTTTAATTTTTTAAGAATGTTCTAAATTGTTCTAAAATATTCTAGATTGTTCTAGAATGTTTTAGACTATCCTAGATTGTTCTAGAATGTTCCGAAAAGTTCAAAAACATTCTACAATGCCCCTCAAGGTGCGAGAATTTTTTTAAATTTTCCAAAATATTTGCAAATCTTTTTTGGTTCCAAAAGATTCGAAATAATTTTGGAATGTTCCAGAAAGTTCGAAAACTTTCTAGAATGTTCTTGAAGATTCAAAAATGTTACAAAAGGCTGGGAGATATTTTCCAATGTTTCAGGAAGTTCGAAAACATTCTAGAATTTCTTTGAAGGTTCAAGAATATTCTAGAAAGCTCAAGAATATTGGGAATTGGAAAAAATCGATACTGACATATGTTTTCTGCCTAAAAAATTTTCAGCTTTTCAATGAATTGGTTACAAAAGCTCCATTGTGAATCGCTCAAATGGAATGCCCAATTCATCCCAGTCTTGGCTCGATCAATTAATCAATATCGATGAAAATATTGAAGATAGATTCTTTCTGATAATTCCATTGGAAAGCTGAGAGAACTTCTCATGGGAATCATATGAATAAAGTTTTTCAATAGCATCATGGTGAAATCTCTATCTCGAACCGTTTAATTGGAATGTATACGTTACCCCAACTTCTTCTGATGAATCAATCAATATCGATGAAAATATTGAGGGAAGGTTCTTTCTGAATTTAATTTTTTTGAAGTTCTCAAAAATTTCATTTTTTTATGATTTGAAGATAAAAGACTTCTATTTTTGAAAAATTTCCGTTTTTTGGGAATATTTTTTGTACTATTGGATGTAGGGATTTACGGTTATTCTTCAATGGAAGATGAGTTCATTTCCTATCAATTCATGTAGTGTAAAAGGAGCAATTATCCATTTTTCGAAGACTCACAGGGAAAAAGCTGATTCTCAGAGAATGGCCTATAAGTATTTGAGAAATTGATGAAGAAAAATATGAATAACATAAATCGATGGAAAATGAGCTCACCCTCCATTCGAGATCAACTCCAGGTCGCTACGATGAACATAATCGGAGATACTCCCGAAATAGTAATTCTGTCTGATTTTCGAAAGGGGGACTCCTTCCAAATTTGGCTCAAGAAATGAAACTTTAGAAAAACTGGAACAGATCGATACTGACATATGTTCTCTACCTAAATTTTTCTCAGCTTTACAATGGTATTCTTGAAAAATTTCGATCTCGGACTGTTCAATTGGGATACCCATTTTACACCAGCTTCCCCCAATAAATCAATCGGTATTGATAAAAAAATTGGAGATAGATTCTTTCTGATGACACTATTAGAAAGCTGAGAAACTTTTTTATAGAATCATAAATCAGAACAGTTTTTGAGAAATTTTAATTTTTCGAGAATATCTCTGGTTTACTGGTTGTAGCAATCTGGGATTGATCTTGGATGAAAGGTGAGCTAATTTTCCATCGATTTCGCAGTTTGAAACAAGAAATTATTCATCTATCAAGTACTTATAATGTGAAAACTGATCTGCAGAAAATGGCCTGAAAGTTTTTGAGAAATTGACTTGAAAAAATTTGACCCCACTGGATTGAAGATAAATGAGCACACCTTTCATTTGAAATCAGCCCCAGGCTGCTATGACCAATAGAACCAGAGATATCACCAAGAAAATTAATTTTGTAGATTTTCAAAAGGGTAATCCTTCCAAAACTTGGCAAAAAGAGGAATTTTCTCAAAATGTAAAAAAAATTAATTCTGACACATTTTTTGTTTCTAAAATTTCCTCAGCTCTCCAAGGAATTTTCAAAAAATCTCCATCTCAATTTTCTCAATTAGAATGTCCGTTTTACTCATCTTCCCTTAGTCAATTATATATAAGTCAGTATAGGAGCTGCTAAAAAATTTGACCCGAGCGAAGCGAGGGTAGGAGAGCTAGTAGTTAATAAATACGGTGATTGAAGATAACTTTCCTGGTATTAAAAAGCCTTTACGGAAGACGGTCGAAGGAATCACCTCTTAAAAATAAGACATGAATAATTAAATCAAATAAATAAAAGAAGAGTGAGTACCGTTCAACTTTAAACATTGTTGATCCAACCTTTCCGAAATCATATATTAGTTAAAACACAATGTAAACTTTTGGTTAAAACAAATTGAATATATTTTGGGTTAAATGAAAATCAAAATCTCGTATTTCTCTTTTACAAAATAATCAAAGATTTTCCCAAATTCCTAAAAATCCATTAAAACCAAATTCCCTCAACACGACACAAAAAGGTACAAAACATAGTCGCGTTCATTTCATTATAAAATTATAATTCAAGTTCAGTGTTCGAAAATAAATTAATTAGTCCTCAGACGCGACGGACATCTTCGGACATAACACTACAAATAAGGATCAGGGCAAGAAGATGTATTGATGATTTCAAATTATCAATCAAGTTCGAAGAGTTCAAACAAGAATTTTTATCGTTCTTGTCATTATTTGTAGATAATAGAGATAGGCCAATTATGCTCTGATCCTCGTTTGTAGCTCTTGAAATTATATACAAAAAAAGATAAAATTGCCTCATGTCGCTTAGTTTCCGGGATATTTCATGAAAAATGATGAAATGGGTAAATCAACATTTTTTCAATTATTTTACTTTCAAGAAGGTCTCGGGAATTAAAAGAAATAGAACAATTCTGCCTCCAGCCTTTTTTTGCAGCCCTTAAAATTCTCTACGAGAAAGGATTCTAGCGAGATTGCTTCATCTCGCTTAGTCTCCAAGATATTCTTCAAAAAGATTCTTTTAAAAAATCGACTAATCTTGATTTACTAGTTTCACAGTTTTATTCTTCATTTTAGGTCCATTTGACGCTAATCCTATTGAGAAGCACTTAAAATGCTCTACAAAAAAGAATTTCGACACAACTACACTATCTCACTTAGTTTTCAATATTTTAAAAAGATAATTTCGAAACATAGTCAATAGGAAAGAAAATGCATTTATCTTGTTTTATCAACGGCGAGTGACTCAGTGTGAAGAAACTGCGCATTTCCCCTTCCGTTCAATATGATACATAGAAGATATAAGCACATCGTTAGGATTCTTCGTACTGCAAAGTACTGCAAATAACCACATTGGTGAGAGTTTCATAAAATTTACAATAAAAAAATGAATTTTTCTCAAAATACATTAAATTTTTTATTATTTTCGTGACATCACTTCAACGGCAATTTTCTTCTCGTCGTATAGGCGTTTAGAATATTTATATGTTTTTCAATATATAAATATATATATATATATATAATATATAATAAAGAAAAAATATTTATTCATGAGAATTTCAATTGAACTTAAATGGAGAAAAGGCTCAAATTTGCTTGAGTACTCAAACTTCTAACGTCTTCAGGTTATAGGAGTTGAAACTCATATTATCGCGTAAAGCTGGAAATTAAATTAAAAAAAATTGCCGTTAAAATGATATTATGAAAGGATAATAATAGATACATTTTTGTTTTTTCTCCGACCATCATTATTTAAATTATTTTTTTGTTGGTAATCGGCCATGATTATTGAAATATTTATTTGTATTAGTCAAATTTAGTTGTACCTAATTGTTAATTTATTCAGGGGAGAGATTCCGCGCGTTATAAGCAGTATCCAATTAGCCTTTTTTTTTTTTTTAATTTTGAATTATTTATAATAGCACTTATTAAAACGTTAGTATTTCGTTCGCGAGTGATTGTAGTGCTGTTACAATCGTTTAAGAGTTAATTGGTTAATTGTAATTAAATAAAATATAACACAAAGCTAACGCTTTTACGTTATAACGCAGTACCTTATAACGCGCGGAATCTCTCCCCAGGGCCAGTTCGCCGGAGTAAAGTTAGCGCTAACTCCGGTTTAGCTTAAACCCGGTTTAACGTAACTCTGGTTTAAATTCAAAAATGGCGGATCTGCCGTAACAAAAATATTTGAGCATCGACTCGGCCAAACCCACTCCATTCTTGGCGTCTACCGGTACAAATGAGGAAAGGGCTGATCAATTAATCTCACTTGGATGATTGACAAGCGATTTTTTCAATTTTTTTATTGACGATTATGTTGATTCTAAATTTTCTAAGTCCCCCATTGGCAACTCGTTGTGATGACACTGTTGTCCCGCCATTTTTGAATTTAAACTAGAGTTACGTTAAACCGGGTTTAAGCTAAACTCGGTTTACGCTAAACCGGAGTTAGCGCTAACTTTACTCCGGCGAACTGGCCCTCAAAAATAGAATGTATTGAATATATATAAAAGATGGCGCAACATGTAAAGGAGCAATATGACAAGGTAGAATTACTGGCGGTAAAAACACAGAAAAATGTAATAACATAACCATAAATTGTTCATTTTAATTTTGACAGTTGAAATGAGTGTTCTGAATGATGACACAAGAGAAAAAATCTCTTGGTCAAATTCTTTGAATGATAATGACTATTAGATTTTCATAAATTGTAAGTAATGAAATTTCAAATATTATATACTCTGTTTTTGAAAAATATTCCTGTAAAATTGTATGATGTTAAATCCAATGATTGTGTTTTATAGAATAAAGAAATGCACCCTGAAGAGGTCTGCGCACAGCAGACGAAACGTTGGTGCTTTAACAAGTAGTTAATGTGTTAAATTCATTAAATTTTGGAGTGACCACTATGGCCGATTACCAACAAAAAAATAATAATAGATACACGTTCGATAAACCGAATACATTAAATTTTTTGTAATTGTCCTCAGGTCTAGACCTTGACTCCTTGAAAAATTAATTCCAAATATTTCTAAACAATGGCAATTTCGTTTTCCGCTGTGGAAGGCATTTTAGAATGGGAGTTCTCAATGCTTTATGTGAAAAGAGAGGACAGCCCGCTCGAATCAGAAGTTTTTTCATTTGAAAAAATTCCGAGTTGTACATTCTACATTTTAGTTGAATACAGTCAAACGTTGATTGATGAATTGGCGATCACAGTAAGAAAAAGCAGTGATGATAGGGTAAAGATAACCCGAATTATAATATCACCGTCTAAGCATATTATCTCACCGGAACCCATGAATTGGACGACTGACCTGGTATTTCATGTTTCTAACAGATATCTAGGTTCAAGGGATATCACAATTACCTGTGAAATCACCTGGTACCGGCCATCGAACTTTTACACTGATACTGAACCCTTTTGGCTGAATCCAATCATGAGTGATTTTACAATAATGATAAAAGGAAAGGCAGTACCAGTGCACAAATTCATTCTTGGCTCTCAAAGCTCTGTCTTTCTCGAAATGTTTGAATCTGATACGAGAGAGTCAAAGGAAAATAAAGTTACTATTGAAGATATCAGGTTGGGTGTGATGGAGAATGTACTGTCATTTTTATATAGTGGATCTCAAAAAGCGTTGAAACATTCGGAAATGGCTATGGAAATGTGGATTGTTGCTGAAAAGTACAATATTAAAAAATTAAAAGATGCATGTGAGTCCAGACTGTGTAGGCAAATCACACAATCTAATGTTTTGGAGATTTTCGAACATGCAGTACGTTATGAGCTTCGAAAAATACGAAATGCTTGTGTGAACTTCATAAAGAGTAACAAGGAGGAGATGGCTAATGAGCCTGACTTCAAGACTTTCTGCTTTGAAAACCCGCAACTTATGTGGGATACTCTTATATGATCTATCAGATTAATCAGTTTATATAGGGTATGACTTTTTACGCCATATTAAAGTCACGGGTACTCAATTATATGCCAAAAATATGATTAAATTTAATTTAAATTACTGCAGGATGGGCAGAGGTGGGGGTATGTACTGAGTGAGCGACTTTTTAAGGCAATTCGAATGGAAATTGGTATATCACTGGATAGCTCAATCGGGAGAGCGCCCGACGCGACATCGGAAGATCCTGGGTTCGACTCCCGATGCAGGAATATCCAATATTTTTTCTGGAATTGTTTTGAGATATTATGGCGCAAATAGCCATACCGGTTTATATATCTCATTCGGCACATCGATGGGGAGAATGAGATATATAAACTGATTACAGGGTAAACAGTAATGGATTCAGAATTTTCATTATTTTACAGTTCAATTCTTCTGTTCGACTAATGTAAGGAAAAAATAATCCAGAAGTGAATGTTCATTCAGTTATTTTCAATTTCAATTAATGTATAAAAATAAATAAAATAATTCATTATTTGCCAGTGATTTATGACTATTAATAATTTGATTAATTATAATTTTCCATCTGTTCAAGTGCATTTCAATTATTATTGAAAATACTGGGCACTGGAGGAGATTATAAAATGAGAAAAAAATCGTGGTAAAAACTATCAAATATTGATGCCGTTGTTCTTCAGCAAAAAATTTTTTTCAATAATTCAAAATGCTGTTGAATTCACTGAATTTGATCAATTTAACTAGTTAATCTGTTTGAGTTAACTAAATCCAGTGAATTTAACAACATTTTTTAAATTATTTCAGGAAAATATCTGCAAAGCACCAATGGCATCAATATTTGATAGTTTTCACCAATATTTTTACCTCAGTGTACGACATTCTAAACATCTGCAGGGCTATTTTCTGCACTGGAGCTCATCTACTGAGCAGATTTTGGGCCGAATTCAAGGGAGTCCCGAAATTATCCTTCTTCAACATTCTCGTTCATGTTCTCATCCCCTAATTTTCTAAATATTGCTTTGAGTTAACCTGGAATGACAATGGAATTGTTTAACTTCTAATGAAGCCAGAAGAATCGAGACTACTCGAATGTTTTCTTGTGGCTCTTGAAATTTCCGACAAAAAAAATGATTTTAACGAAAATTTGCTCCCCCGCTTAGTTTCCGAGATATTTTGAGAAAATAATCGATAGAAAGGATTTTTTTTCTCCTGTTTTATCAACAGCAGGTCAATCAGTGTGAAACACAAAGAGAAGTAGACTTTCCCTTCTCTTTAAAATTATATTTCATCATTATTTTTATCTTCAACATTGATCCTCAGCGTCCACAAAGAACAGCGCACTACTCTTATCAAAATTCTCAATCAGCGTGGCATATTTTCGTATAATAACCAAAAACTTCTCAACATGCCTACGGCGAAAATTGCATTCATCATTTGGAACTACATAAGAAAAACCAAAAAATCCATCTAAAATGAAATTCAAATTCAAATCCAACGCATCCAAAAGATCCCCTAGATAATGAAGTCATCTTTATTATCAACCAACATCAAACAAAGAAATTCAAGAAATGCCCTCTAGAGGGATAACGGCCGGATGACCTAATGGTTGGAGCCATAGCAAAGAAGAAGAAGAAGAAGATCCTCAGCGTCCGTCCTGTAAAGTTTACAGTGTAAACACTGCGAATAAACACGCCAGTAAGAGTTCAGAATATGAGAAAAAATTTTCCTCAGAATACATTAAGTATTTCGCAATTTTCCACAGGTCTAGTAGCTGTTCAAAAATTAATTCAAAATATTTCTGAATAATGGAAACTCAGTTTACCAGTGGGAAAGCATCCATAGAATGGACATTTGTAACACAGGACGTAAAAAACAAGGGTGAATGGATTGAATCTGATGCTTTGTTCATCACACCAATGTCTGATTGTAAATTTTACATCTTGGCCAGACACCATCCAGGAGGGCCTACTAAATTAGAAATAATGGTTAGAAAAAGTCCTCATGCATGGGCAGAGATTCCCTTTATTACGGTTCTATCGGAGCACGGACTTAACCAACGTTATTCACTAAAAGTCACTAATTGGGTAACAGATGAATGGTTATTTTCCTGTAGAGAATTTGTGAAAGGCAATTCATTCAAAGTGATCTGTGATATTACTTGGTACAAGCCATCATTAGGATTGCACAATGATGTGAAATCCTTTTTACTGAATCCAACCCTTAGTGATTTTACAATAGTGATAGGCGGAGACGAACTGCCAGTGCACAAGCTCATCCTTGGTGCACGAAGCTCTGTATTTCTTGCGATGTTTGAATCTGATATGAGAGAGTCTAAAGAAAATAAAGTTACTATTGAAGATATCAGATTGGACGTAATGAAGAATGTCCTGTCATTTTTATATACTGAATCTGAAGAAGCTTTGCATGATTCGCAAATGGTTCTAGACATGTGGAATGTTGCTGAAAAGTACAATATTGTAAAATTGAAAAGTTTATGTGAGGCCAAATTGTTTGGACTAATCACGGAATCGAATGTTTTGGAAATTTTTGAACATGCAGTAGATCATGGACCTGAAAAATTGCGGTGTGCCTGTTTGAAGTTTATCGATGACAACAAGAAGAAAATGGCTGATGAACCTCACTTCAAGACTTCATTTTTCAAGAAACCCAAACTTATGTATACTCTTATTTATGATTTATTATTATTTCAGAGTAAGAAGTAATGAATTCAGAATTTTCATTATTCTTCAGTTTGATTCTTTTGTTCAATCAATACAAGGGAACAATAATCCATGAATGGACGTTTATTTTGTTATCCTTAATTTCAATTCATGTAAAAAAAATAAATAAAATGATGAATCATCCGCCAGCGATTTATGATTATTATTAATTAAATTACTCATAAGACACTCAGATTCAACTCATTGTTCCAGTCCTGTAGGGGTACCTCAGCTATATTCGAAAATACTAGGCTCTGCAAGAGATTGCAGGATATTTTCAACATTTACTGCTGAAGAAATTGTGGACCAATTCCAAGGGCGTCCCGGAATGACTCGTCTGTTGCTTTTTTTTTTTCTAATCTCACAATTTCCTCAATATTCGACATTTGTCATTTTTTAACATCCTCGTTCTCGTTCTCATCCTCTAATTTTCTTGATATTACTTTGAGTCAATCTGAAATGACGATGAAATTGTTGGAATTTTGGTAGGAAAATGGTATCAGAAGTGAAATAACAAGAGGAGATGAATGAATTCTGTTGTGAAGAGGAAAGACAAGACATGTCTTCTGCAATCATTCTTTCTTGCAAAATATCTCGAAAGCTGTGCAAGATAACAAAACTTTTGGAGAGACAATTATCTCTCCAAAAAATTATAATTTTCGAAAAATTGCTTTGAGTTGACCTGAAATGCCGATAGAATTGTTTAATTTTTAATGCCATAAGTAGTGGTGTTAGGAGCAAAATAGCAAAAGGAAATAAATAAATGTATTTGTAAAGAGGAAACACGAGAGACCTTCTTCCCGGGAAAAAATTGTCATACATGTCCATACATGATCATATATGATCATATATGAACGCTCCATGCATGGACATATATGCGAATTGACCGTACATGTACATATCTGAACATATATGTGCATATATGGACATATATGGACATATATGTCAATTTTTTCCCGGGTATGGCAGTCCCATATATGATCATATATGTGCATGCATGATCATATATGGGCATATATGAACCTATATGAGTATATATGTCGATATTTTTCCGGGATATATCATCAAAATATTCTAATATATGAACATAATACATCATTATTAATTCTCTTGATCACTCAATTCTTCATTAGTAACAAATTTCAATTAAAAATTAAAAAAAAAAAAGCATCTAGTTGGGATCGAACCCGGGACCGTCCCATGATGAGTCCGTCATCCTACCACCTTCGCCATTCGCATTTCACATACTTGTTGAATGAATTTTAATCCTCATATAGTGATCAATGTCTTTCGGACTTAGAAAAAGTGAATCCAATTGAATTATTTCAATCATTGGAAATAATTTAGTGATACCGAAAAAGCTGATTTTCGAATGCTGGCAGAATTTTTAATTCTCAAAGTAAGCGGTAAACAACTAGCAGAACGTGCATTTACCATTAATTATTGAAATTTATCATTTACACGTTCTTATATGGATTGAGTGAGCATTTTTTCATATGTTTCATATATGCACATATATGTTCATATATGTTCATATATGTTCATATACGTTCCATATATGCTCATATATGTTCCATATATGTCCATATATGCCCATATATGCTCATATATGTTTCATGTATGTCCATATATGCCCATATATGCCCATAGCTATCTGATTTCTCGGAGAAACGTATGAGCATATATGTCCATATAAGTTCCATATATGCCCATATACGTCCATATATGCTCATATATGTCCATATTTGTCTCATATATGCCCATACCTACTCGGTTTCCACAGGATCATACGACCATATATGCCCATATACGTCCATATATGCTCATATATGTCCATATTTGTCTCATATATGCCCATACCTACTCGGTTTCCACAGGATCATACGACCATATATGCCCATGTATGCCCATATATGTCCATATATGTCTCATATATGTCCATATATGCTCATATATGTTTCATGTATGTCCATATATGCCCATATATGCCCATGGCTGTCGCCTTTCTCGGAGAAACGTATGAACATATATGTCCATATACGTACATGTATGTTCATATATGTCTCATATATGTACATATATGTCTCATATATGTACATATATGTCACATATATGTTCATATATGTCCCATATATGTACATATATGTCCCATATATGGACATATATGTCCCATATATGGACATATATGTTCATATATGACAATTTTTTCCCGGGTTTATTATAATTTTTTGCAGAATATCTCAGAAAGTAAGCGAGATACCGAAATTTTTGTGGTGCCCTTTTTTTTTAGGTTTCAAAATTTTCTATAAAAAAGGATCAGGACAATTTTCCCAATATTACTTTTAATTGATTGGAACTGATGATAAAATTGTCCAAAATCCTTATAGGAATATGGTATAAGAAGTGAAATAGCAGAAGGAGATGAATAAATTCAGCTGTCAAGAGAAAAAAATGAGAGATGCTCTTTTTTCTATTATTCTTCTATACAGAATATCTTGGAAACTGAGCGAAATAGCAAAATTTTTGTAGCTCTTGATTTTTCCAACAAAAAAAGATACAGAAAAAATTGTGCTATCTCACTTAGTTCCCGAAATATTCATGAGTTTCCTTTATTAATAATGGTTGAAGAGGTCAAACGAGGATTTTATCTTTTTTTTCATAAGTTTTCTTTTCAAATATCTCATAAATAATTTTCAAGAATATTCTGGAAATTAAAAGAGATAGAGCGATTTTGTCTGAATCATTTTTTGTAGCTCTCAAAATTCCTTACAAAAACGGATTCCACCGGAATCATGTTACTTCGCTTGATTATCAAGATATTAAAAAAAGAATAGTCGATATAAAAAAATGATTTATCCTGTTTTATCAACGGAAGGTCAGTCAGCGTGAAACACGAAAAGAAGTAGACTTTCCCTTCTCTTCAACATTACGCCTGAAGCAGGTAAACAGAACCTCATCGTCCTTCCTGTAAACACTGCAAATAAGCACGCTGGTAAGAGCTCAGAATATGAGAAAGAATTTTCCTCATAATACATCAAGTTATTTATAATTTCTCCACAGGTCCAGTGATTTTTCGAAAATCCATTTGGAATACTTTCAAACGATGGCGGCCCAAAGTAGCAGTCTGAAAACATCCTTGCAGTGGGAATTTTCAACACAAGACGTCAAAAATAAAGGAAAACCGATTGAATCACCTGCTTTGTTGATCAAAGAAATTCCCAATTGTCAAGTCCATATTTTGGCTGAACACCGTCCAGGCTCACCTGAATTGATTATAACTGTAAGAAAAAATAATCATCAACAGGCAGAGATTCATGTTTTCGTCATAATGGATCAACGCATTCGTTCCCGCAGTTGCTTAACAAGAGCCACTAATTGGATAAGTGACCAACAGTTTCATTTTCCTAGCAAATACCTGAATGGGACCGTAGTCGAAGTTTCCTGTCAAATCACATGGTCACAGCCATTATCAGGCTTGAACAATGACGTGAAACTATTCTTATTGAATCCACGTTTGAGTGATTTTACCATAGTAATAGACAAAGAGGAACTACCAGTGCACAAGTTCATTCTTGGTGCACGAAGCTCTGTATTTCTCGCAATGTTTGAATCCGACATGAAAGAGGCGAAGGAAAACAAAGTTACTATTGAGGATATCAGGTTGGACGTGATGAAAAATGTACTGTCATTTTTGTATACTGATTCTGAAGAAGCTTTAAATGATTCGAAAATGGCTCTGGACATGTGGATTGTTGCTGAGAAGTACAATATTGAAAAGTTGAAAAGTGTATGTGAGGCCAAATTGTTTAAGCTAATTATGAAATCGAATGTTTTGGAGATTTTTGAACATGCAATAGATCATGGGCCTAAAGAATTGCGGCAGGCCTGTTCGAAGTTTGTTGAGGACAACAAAAAGGAAATGGCTGAAGAACCTGACTTCAAGAATTCATTCTTTGAGAAACCTCAACTCATGTATACCCTCTTTTATGATCGATCAATGAGTCAAAAATAATGTATTTTCTGAATTTTCCATTATTCTTCAGTTCTATTCTTTTGTTTGATTAATATAAAAGGAGAAATAATTCATAAATAAACGGTTATTCTGTTATCTTCAAGTTCAAATGATGTAAAAAAATGAATAAAGAAATGAAATATCTCCCAGGGATTCTAGATTATTAATCATTTAATTAATTGTAAGACACTTGAATTCAACTCATATTTCCGGTGCTGCAAGCTGGTCCTTAGCTATTTTTGAAAATACTGGGCACTGGAAGAGATTATTGGACATTTTGAGAATCTGCAGTACTATTTCCTACACTGGAGTTGCACCACTGCTGAAGAGATTGTGGGCCAATTCCAAGGGAATCTAAAAGTCGGTCTCGTCTGCTGCTATCGTTGCTAATCTCACGATTTCTTTCATACTCGACAATTGTTGTTTCTTAACATCCTCGTTCTCGTTCTCATCCCCTGATTTTCTCAATATTGCTTTGAGTGAATCTTCAATGACGATGAAATTATCGGAATTATGATAGGAAAATGGTATTAGAAGTGAAACAACAAAAGGAGATGAATAAATTCTGTTGTGAAGAGAAGAAGCAAGACACGCCTTTTCCAATTATTCTTTTTTGCAAAATATCTCGAAAGCTGAGCGAGATAACAAAATTTTCGA
This sequence comes from Aleiodes leptofemur, assembly GCA_963942555.1. Taxonomy (NCBI): domain Eukaryota; kingdom Metazoa; phylum Arthropoda; class Insecta; order Hymenoptera; family Braconidae; genus Aleiodes; species Aleiodes leptofemur. The sequence continues at coordinate 2,341,983 of OZ012618.1, read as the reverse complement.
AGAGACGAAATTCGGGCAGAATCACACTATCTCGCTTAGTTTCTGAGATATTCTTCGAAAAAATTGGAAAAATCCCATACTCTTGATTTACTTGTTTTAAGGTAGTACCGCCGGTACTAGATTGACCGTTCCGAAAATTCTGAAATTTGGTACAGTCGTAGATTATGATAAGATAATGAGCCAGTTAAATTTTTAGAGGGCTAGCGAGATCGAGTTAAAAGATATTGACACTTGAAATTTCACGACTTTAACATGTAGTTTTATGGGAAATCGCACATTTTATCATATTCTAAAAAATTGACCGTTCCGATTTGAATAAAAAAAAGTGCAGTGATAGAAAATTATGTCTAAAACATTTTAAAACCTTGAAAATATAGGTTCCGAGCGTGTGATAGCAGTAATTAGTAAATTACTATGAAAAATCGCCTGTTTTCCTCGTGATACACTCGATGTGGCAGCGCCGCATGGGAGGTTGAAGCGCGCGTAAAATTCAAAAAAACATAGAAGAGTAGGTTTCGTAAAATTTTTATTAAACACAACATGAATGATGTTTCATTAATACAGCCATATTTTTCAAGTGTTATAAAATATAAATGACTAATAACAATACATATAATATATCTTTTCGTCCATAAATACTCTCATAATCATAAATTTTTGGTTATTATTTTTTTTTTTTTTCGAAAAAGTCGAAAAGTTTTAGTAATGTTTTCTTGTCTTTGGTGACTTGAACAACGCCATTTTCGTCCTTACCTAAAATGTTCAATAAACCATTGTATTTATTTTTTTCATATGCATCTACAATCATTTCATAAGTGACGTTTGCAGCGACCATTTTTTTCCTAATACTTGTTGATACACAGTCTTTTAATGAGTCTAATTCTTTCATAGCAATTGGCAAGCTCTGCAATAATTTTATTTTATTACAAGCTTCGTCCCAACTCAAGAAAGAACGGAATAAATCTTCGCTTGTGATATTTAATTTTTCCAAAACTTGATCCAGCATGACTACGTCATGAAGGGCATCATGAGCTTTATCACAATTAATGCTCAATTCTTTTGAAATATTTTCTAGCTTATTATCACCTTTCCTGCTTTTTCCAGTGACTTTTTTAATAATAGGCAGTGAATCACAATACCCAAGAATTATTGCACGAAAATGTTCCTTTAAAAAACATTTTTCTATTGCACCCATCAATCGAGGATAGTCAAAAGAGCAATTGTGAGCAGTTAAAATGCATTTTCGTTTGAATAAATATAAAAATTCATATAATGCACCTAATGCTTCAGATAGAGTAACAGTTGTTACGGATTTTCCATGAAGGACAAGCTTGTTATAAATTAACCGTAAACCATGAACTTTACTAGCTTCTTCAGAAATAGTTTGAGTTGGTTTGATGTAGACTGAAAACTCATACTCCTTGTACTTCGCAGCAATCTGTAGAATGTCACAAGTCTTGGAAAAACCCCCTGTTTCTAAATCAAACAATACTGTAATCGGTTTTTCATGATCATCTATTGTTGCAATAGGAATACATTCATGCAGAGACCTAAAAAGCCCTATATTGCTTTCGTACAATGCACCCTCTTTGGCTAGATTTTTAGTTTTTAATGCAGTTTTTGACTGTTTCAATGAAATACGTTTGAGTTTGGCAGCTGGTGTAACGGATTTAGCATATCTCTTTTCACTAAACTCGTCAACTTTGTTACAAAACTTCACAGTATGATCTCCAGCCGACATTTTGAGATTTTGTGATAAACGAGCAACGTATTTTTCCCCTTCATTTTTCTTACTTATTGCACACGCTACTCTTCCATCTCCAGAGGGTGTTTTACCATAAAATCGTGATTTCGGAGCTTTACTAATTATCATAGAGTTCAAGCTCTCATTCGGATTACTTGAAGCTCCACTAATAAATTGGTCAGATCTGAGGGCAAGGTTATCAAAGATAGATTTTAAAGCTTCAAACAAATTTTCGTCTCTGAAACCCTCACCGATATTTGCATGTTTATAATTTTCAGGGTTTGATTTATAACTGCACCACTTTCCACAATCATTGTGATGGTTGAAGGCATGATATGGAATATTTTTGATACCTTCTGCCATACCAATTGCATCACCACAATTTTGTGAAACGCAGTAGTTGAAACATTTCTTCAAATACTGGATAGCAGTACTTGTCAGTTCTTTATAACTCTTACTTATTTTATACAGTTCATTGACAACACCTTTCGACGTATGATTTTTATCCGATTGCTTTAAAATTTCATGGTCGTTTGCTCCTCTTACTGCACAAATGGAGCTGCTGTCATTATCAGCGATGAATATTCCTAGCTCAATGTTGCATGCTGACAAAATAGGATGGTCTTTCGTTAGAAGAACCGCTGCGTGAGGCTCCATTCCCTTGGCACTACCCACGTAATTCACATTACATTTGTGATCCTCAGGCGAACGGCCGTTATCACATTTAGAACATTTGCGGTTTAACGTTACATAGGCAATCACTTTTTTCGAAAAATATCCTATCAGAGCAGCTGTTCCAGACAGACTATCATATGACCGCCCAGTACCTCTTGTAGACCAGCCCATGTCGAAAGATGCTGCTATACGCACAATCTCATTGTCTGATATATTTTTTTTTTCAATATCAATTTTACTTGAGGTAGGAAATAGGAAATCTGTTTGGTGATTGGGAGATCTGAAATAGAAAATTCTAAATGATAGTCAACTATTTCAGGTATTATTCTTTTATTTACTGACATTTTCTGTTTATGCTAAAAAAATGTAAATAGCCATACGACCTTAGAGAGATAAATAAACGAATAGAACGATGGAAAATCCCTAGTAAAAATTTCAATTATGTACAATTTCAATTTGATTATGAAAAAAATTCTTTATCTTATTAAAAGTCAAAATAAAAATGAAAATAATAGTCTAATAAATTTCCAAATAAAAATAATTGCATGATTAGCGATTTCCAATGCAACAGTATAAATTGATTAAAATGTGTAAAAAGTTGAGTATATATCCATCATTCTGTGTAATAAGACGACTATGAAATCTTTAGACGAATCGAGTTTATTCCATCATCAATTTTTTGGAAATATCTCGGAAACGAAGAGAGATGGAGCAATTTTGTTGATATATTTTGTGTAGCTCATAAAATCCTCTACAAAAAAGGATTCAACTGAAATTGCCCTATCTCGCTTGAATTGTAAGATATTTTGGAAAAACTGGTAAGAAAATAAAATCGACTGGTCTGAAAATTTCGTATTTTTAAAATAACGACTATGAAGTTTCCAGACGAATCAATCTTATTCCGTTATTAGTTTTTGAAGAATATTTCGGAAACTAAGCGAGATTGAGCGATTTTCTATCCAATCCATTTCGTAGCCCTCAAAAGTCTCTACAAAAAAGGATCAAGACGAAATTCACCTTCCTCCCTTCAATTCCGAGATATTTTTAAAAAACTGATGACCAAATGAAATCAATTTGTTTGAAAACTACATATTCTCAAAGTCTTCCACTCACAACATAATTTTCAACTTCTCAACATTTTCGATAGTTAATTGTCTCTCTTCTTGAGCAGCAGTTAGACAGCTCTCTCGAGCCAGATCTTGAACACCTTCAATTACCTCATTTTCATGGGTTTGATAAGTATGCCAGTGGATTTGTGGGATATTCATGGCAGTCAATATCTTATTCAAATGTGTATTTCCCATGCCACTGTTCATAGCACCTAAAAAAAAAAATACAAGTGTCTACATAACCGATCTTTGTTACAGTTGACAATCAAAACTCTTTGATGATTAAAAAAATATTGTGAACTATTAATAATTACCCATCACAGCTTTGGTATTAGAGTCAAAATGATATTTCAAATTAGCAAGTTGGTGTTGTTTCTCTGTTGAAACTCCAGTAATTTTTTTACACTTTCTGCAGCTGATATAAAGAATTGACGCTAGACCAGAACGTTTCTCGGTCACGATGTCAAGTAAAGACAATATAGAGTTACAATGCATACAAAACATATTCTTCCCCAGTGTATACATGTGGACAATTCTGCGGCCTTCAATATTATCAAACGAACTATTAGTAGAATTTCCAGAATTTCCTTCAACTGTGAGGTTAGGTGACGTGAACTGTCCACTACTGTCCTTTAACTTATTCGCTAGTGCAACTTGCTTTAGTCTTCTTTTGTATTCTTTCTGTGTTACTCTTTTCCCTCTCCAATTAAATATTTCTTTTTTTTTGTGAATAACAGATTTTGGCTGTGACATTTTTCCGCCAAATATTCAAACTTATAATCTCAAAACATGTTTTGTCGTACTAACGAAAGAATCGACACACGAGGCGTGCCGAAGCCAAAATTACTTTAGTGGGGCATGGGAGCCGAAGAAAACCGATGTCGATCATTTCGCTAGTTCTACTACACAGGGCTGCGCGATAGAACGCCATAGATGCGCGATAGCTTCTCTCTCTCTCTCTATCTATCACGATGTTGCCAAGTGTAAATACTACGGGAATCAAACGAGATACTTTACATCACTGACTAGGGCAGTATCGGCGGTACTACGTTAATGCAGGCGCGCGTGACGCGCTTTTAATTCCTAGTAGTCAATAGAAAAAAACAATTTATCCTGTTTTATCAACGGACGGCCAATCAGTGTGGAACACAAAAAAAAGTGGACTTCCCCTTCTCTTCAACATTAACGCATAGAAGAGGAAGAGATAAACAGAACCTCAACGTCCGTTCTGTAAACACTGCGAATAAATACGCTGGTAAAAGCTTCAGAATATGGGATAAAAATTACCCTTAAAATACATTCAGTTATTTGTAATTTTCCACAGATCCAGTGATTCTTCGAAAATGGATTTGGAATACTTTGAAACGATGGAAGCCTATAGTAGCAGTTCGAAAACATCCGTGCATTTTGAATTTTCAACACAGGACGTAAAAAACAAGGGAAAACCGATTGAATCACCTGCTTTGTTGTGCAAAGAAATTCCCAATTGTAATGTCCACATTACGGCTGAACACCGTCCAGCATTGACTGATGAATTGGCGATAACTATAAGAAAAAGCAATCATCAGCAGGTAAAGGTTAGCATTCATATCGTGACGGACGAATACACGCATATCGGAGGTTGTAAATCAGAAATCACTAATTGGATAAGTGACCGACAGTTTTATTTTCCTCCCGCATGCCTGAATGGGACCGTATTCGAAGTTTACTGTCGAATCACCTCGTCACAGCCATCATTGGGCTTGTACAATGACGTGAAATCCTTCTTATTGAGTCCACGTTTGAGTGATTTTACAATAGTGATAGACAAAGAGGAACTGCCAGTGCACAAGTTCATTCTTGGTGCACGAAGCTCTGTATTTCTCGCTATGTTCGAATCTGATATGAAAGAGTTGAAAGAAAACAAAGTTACTATTGAGGATATCAGGTTGAACGTGATGAAGAATGTACTGTCATTCTTGTATGGTGAATCTGTAGAAGCTTTGAATGATTCGAAAATGGCTCTGGACATGTGGACTGCTGCTGAAAAGTACAATATTGGAGAACTGAAAGATTTATGTGAAATCAAACTGTGTGAGCTAATCACGAAATCAAATGTTTTGGAGATTCTTGAACATGCAATAGATCATGGACCTGAAGAATTGCGGCAGGCCTGTTTGAAGTTTGTTGAGCACTACAAAAAAGAAATGGCTAATGAACCTCACTTCAAGAATTCATTCTTCGAGAAACCACAACTCATGTATACCCTCTTTTATGATCGATTAATGAGTCAGAAGTAATGTATTTTCTGAATTTTCATTATTCTTAAGTTCTATTCTTTTGTTTAATTGATATGAAAGGAGAAATAATTCATAAATGAGCGCTTATTCCGTTATCTTCAAGTTCGATTGATGTAAGAAGATGAATGAAATAATAAAGTATCTCCCAGTGATTCATGATTATTAAACATTTCATTAATCATAAGACACTTGAATTCAGCTCATTTTTCCGGTCCTGCAAGAGCATCTTAGCTATTTTTGAAAGTAGTGGGCACTGGAGAAGATTGTGGGACATTTTGCACATCTGCAGTGCTATTTTCTGCACTGGAGTTGCACCACTGCTGAAGAGATTGTGGGCCAATTCCAAGGACATCTAGAAATCCCTTTCGTCTGCTGCTATTGTTGCTAATCTCACGATTTCCTTGATATTAGACATTCGTTTTTTCTTAAGGGGTCGTCTCACTTTACAATTTTCAAAAAATATTTTCTTTCGAAATTCGCTATTTCAGATGCGAATGAACATTAGGAACAAGTAGAAGGCATACTCTATGATGCAAATATCGCTGATTGAGCGCAATTAAAATTTCCTGCGATTTCTGATTTAAAGAACCTTTAAACGCTTTTTTCTTGAAACAACGTTTATTGACAGCTTGTTGATAAAATCTTCGAAACTACTGAACCGATCCTTATGGAATTTTGAGCACATATTCTTTACTACTATAGCTATAGCGCATATAGAAGGTTTTTCTAAATTTGGATATTTACCATTTTTTTTGCCACGAACCGTGAAAAAAATCAGGTTTTTTTTTTGCTTTTTCCAACAATGTCCACCATTTTATCATTTTTGCTTATATCAAAAATCGTACTATATGCGCTATAGCTATAGTAGTGGAGAATATGTGCTCAAAATTTCATGAGGATCGGTTCATTAGTTTCGAAGATTTTATCAACAAGCTGTCAAAAAACGTTGTTTCGAGAAAAAAGCGTTTAAAGGTTCTTGAAACGAAAAATCGCAGAAAATCTCACTTGTGCTCAATCAGCGATATTTGCATCATAGAGTATGCCTTCTACTTGTTCCTAATGTTCATTGGCATCTAAAATAGCGAATTTCGAAAAAAAAATATTTTTTGAGAATTGTAAAGTGAGAAGACCCCTTAACATCCTTGGCCTCGTTCTCATTCCCTAATTTTCTTAATATTGCTTCGAGTTGACCTGAAATGACGATGGAATTGTTGAACTTTTGATGGCATAAGTAGTGGTATTAGGGTTGAAATAGCAAAAGAAGATGAATGAGATTATTTGTGAAGAGGAAACATGAGAGACCTTTTTCATTATAATTTTTTGCAAAATATCTCGGAAAGAAAGTACATGGGCAATGTAGCTTCGATCGATTTCTGTAGCTCTTGAAATTTTCTAAAAACGAAGATTCCAGTAATCTCGCTCTATCTCGCTTAGGTTCCAAGATATTCTTCAAAGAGGATTGTTTGGAAAAGTCGACTAATCTCGATTTACTTATTATACAATTTTATTTTCAAGTTTTGACAAAGATCTCGGAAACTAAGCAAGATTGGGCGAATTCGCTCGAATATTTTTTTTAATGTTTGAAAAAAAAAAAAAAATTCTAACGAAATTTCACTGCCGAATATTCTTGCTTTCGAAAATATTGAAAGAAAAATGGATAGAAAAAATTTATTATCCCTGTTTTATCAACGGACGAGCAATCAGTGTGAAATACAAAAAAAAAAGTGAAATCCCCTTCCCTTCAACCGCTTACACATTGACGAAGTAAACAGATCTCAGTGTCCGCACTGTAAACACTGCAAATAAACACGCAGGTAAGAGTTCAGAATATAAGAAAGAATTTTCCTCAAAATATATTTAATTTTTTTTAATTTTCCATAGATCCAGTGGCTACTTTAAAGTTAATTCGGAATATTTCTAAACGATGGAAAGTCAGATAAGACGTCGGGGAATAGCCTTGCAATGGACTTTTTCAGCACAGGACGTGAAAAACAAGGGAGAATGGATTCATTCAGATTTGTTGTCGACCATACGAATTCCCGATTGGAAATTGAACATTCGGGCCGGATACTTTCCAAAGGTGTCTGATGAATTGGTGATAATAGTAGGAAAAACCGCAGATGAACTGGTCGAAGTTATTTCTATTGACGTGTCAGGAGAATCCGAGTGTAGAAGATCGTATTCACCACAAGAAAATAATCTCTCAGTTCATCCAGAGTTTCATTGTTCGAGCACATTTCTAAATGGATCTTCATTCACAGTTACCTGCTATATCCTCTGCTACAAGGCATTATTAAATTTGTACAATAATGTGAAACCCTTCTTATTAAATTCAAGTTTGAGTGATTTTACGATAGTCATAGGCGAAGAGGAACTACGAGTGCACAAGCTTATTCTTGGTTCCCAAAGCTCTGTATTTCTCGCAATGTTTGAATCTGATATGAAAGAGTCAAAGGAAAATAAAGTTACTATTGAAGATATCAGGTTGGACGTGATGAAGAATGTTCTGTCATTCTTATATACTGGATCTGAAGAAGCTTTAAATGATTTGCAAATGGCTATGGACATGTGGATTGTTGCTGAAAAGTACAATATCGAAACATTAAATGATTTATGTGAGGCTCGTTTGTTTGAACTAATTACGGAATCAAATGTTTTAGAGATTTTTGAATATGCAGTAGATCATGAGCTTCAAAAATTACGATCGATTTGTCTGAAGTTTATTGAGGACAACAAGGAGAAAATAGCTGATGGACCTCGCTTCAAGCCTACATTCTTCGAGAAACCCCAACTTATGTATACCCTCTTTTATGATCGATTAATGAGTAAAAAAAGAATGTATCCATAATTTTCATTATTCTTCAGTTCTATTCTTTTGTTTGATTCAGATAAAGAGGAAAATAATTCATGAATAGACGAGTATTCTGTTATCTTCAATTTCAATTGATGTAAAAGGAATAAATAAAATAATAAAATATTTTTCAGCGATTCACGATTATTAATCATTTAATTCATTATACGATACTCAGACTCTACTCGATTTTCCGGTCTGGCAAGTGCACAGCTATTTTTTCAAATATTGGATACTGGAGGAAATTTTGTTATAGACATTTTGAACATCTGCATTACCATTTTCTGCACTGGAGCAACACCGCTGACGAACTGATAGTGAGCTCATTCCAAAGGAGTCTCGGAATCACTCTCGTCTGTTATTTTTGTTGCCAATCTCACAAATTCCTCGACATTTGTTATTTGTTTTTTTCTCTTACATTCTTGTCCTCTAACTTTCATCAATATTGCTTTGACTTGACTCGAACTGACAATGAAATTGTTCAGCTCCTTGTAAGAATATGGCATAAGAAGTGAAATAGTAGAAGGAGATAGATGAATTCAGCTGTGAAGAGGAAAAATGAGGGATATCTCCATTGTTGATGATTTTTATTATTTTTTTATACAGAACATTTTGGACACTGAGCGAGATAGCAAAATTTTTGTAGACCTAGAATTTTTCTACAAAAAAAGATGCACACAAAATTGCGCTATCTCACTTAGTTTATGAGATATTTATGATTTTCCTTTATGAATAATGATTGAAGAGTTCAAACGAGGATTCTATTATTCTTCTGATAAATTTCTTCCAAATATCTCAGAAATGATCCTCAAGAATATCTTGGGAATTAAAATAGATAGAGCAATTTTGCCTGAATCATTTTTTCAGCTCTTAAAATTCTTTACAAAAGCGGATTTCATCAAAATCATGGTACTTCGCTCAGTTTTCGAGATATTAAAAAAAATAGTCAATACAAAAAAACAATTTATCCCGTTTTATCAACGGACGGCCGGTCAGTCACTGACTGTTGTTACGTAGGTAACTAGCCAATGGGGAAATGCCCCACGCGACCAACATTCCCCAATCCTTACAGTATTTAAAATCCCCAACACTTTGAATTTTTTCCTCAATAGAATTATTCTCAAGAATACTTTTTCAGAACCTCAATAAAACGATTTAGCAAACATTCCTCCGAATCTCAACCCAAGCACGGAAAGTAAAGTCAATTAAACATCTGGCCACCAAATTTCAAGCAAGCTGCAAACTGTAAAAACCATAAAAATAATCCTTTGCATTTCTTCAATTGTAAAAGGTTTTACTTTTACAATCCTAAGAAATGTCCCTCTGTCTTTTCTTTACTTCTTCTATTGTTCACCTCAACACGTGAAAGTCATAAAACCCGTAAAACTCCGTTTTATTGGGAAAGTACGCAGATCCTTGATTTTTCCCCGTTTTATGGTCAAGAGTCCCTTCCTCGTGTCACGAGCGCTTCACCCTGTGACTTCCCCCTCCTCAACCCAAAATCGAAGGTCCCGATTGACAAATCTCCTACCCCTCTCCCTCAGCTAGAGGGTTGGGCCTCACGGAACAAGCACTTGGAGGAAGAGTAGAATTTTTAGAGACAAGCACTTCCGAACGAACTTCCAAATAGTCGAGATCTCAGAATAATTAGTGAAGTTTCTAATAAAATAGCTGTGAACTTAAAGATAATTTGAATGAGTGACAAGTTGTATTATTGATTGAACATTAGAGCTTAGTGAATGTAATTGTATTCTATGAATACCATTTGAGTGAATATTTTATGATAATTAATAAAACAATCAAGTGTTAGTGTCAATTTAATAGTGAGTTATTCATTTCAAACTTCCCATACTTCTGAGCAGAGCGCTTCAGCACCTCCACGGGCTACAGAACCCAAATAATAAAATTACTGATGAAGCTGGCTGTATAACCTATAGGTTGAAGGCCAGCTGTGACCAATCGCAGCACAAATAAGAAGAAGAAGAATAAAATTACTGAAGATATTCCACAACAACAGAACCTCAGTGTCCGTCCTGTAAACACTGCGAATAAACACGTTGGTAAGAGCTCACAAAATATGAGAAAGAATTTTCCTCAAAATATATTCAGTTATTCGTGATTTTCTATAGGTCTAGTGATCCTTCGAAAATCAAGTTGGTTTACTTTCAAACGATGGCGGCCTATAGTAGCAGTCTGAAAACATCCTTGCATTGGCAATTTCTATCACAGACCGTAAAAAACAAGGGAAAACCGATTGAATCACCTACTTTGTCACTCAAACAAATTCCCAATTGTAAATTCCACATTTTGGCTGAACACCGTCTAGCCTTGCCCGAAGAATTGAACGATCAAACGAGCCCGCCGAAGGCGGGCGAAGTTCGATCGAAATTATATGAAACGTCTCGTTCGAAAATGATGATTTAATTATGAATATATGTAGTATGGCTTGCCATGCTCACTTCACAACATTTCAGAGTATAAAGTAGATTTGAATTTGGCCCGGTTAGCCCTAGTGGTTCACCCTGAAGGTGGCCTTCCCTCTTTTCGTTCGTCATATTTTTTAGAGAGAGTATTAAAGTTGAGTTATCGCGATTACTTCTTCTTTTTTTTTTTTTTTTTTTTTTTTTGGGTTAGTGGTCCAGGGTTGGGAAATCATCATTTTCGAACGAGACGTTTCATATAATTTCGATCGAACTTCGCCCGCCTTCGGCGGGCTCGTTTGATCGTTCAATTATATTATACGTCTCGTTCTCAATGATGATTTAATTATGAATATATGTAGACTTTCAGAGTCTAAGATAACTCATACTTTTTTTTTTTTTTTTTTTTTTTTTTATTGCTATAATGTATGAACGCGTAACATATATCTGAAGCAATACATTGTTTTTTTTTTTTTTTTTTTTTTTTTTATAATATTGCTCGGGCAAATTGATCGTTTGGTGATATAATACGTCTATTATAAAATTTTGCAAACACTTGGGAATTTTTTGACCAGCCCGCCGTACGTCTAATCGTATCAACGCTTACACCTTTTTGATATGCCGCTGAAACTGCAGCGTGTTTTGCACTATATGCAGAAAACTGATTGGTATCAATTCCTGCTTTGGATAACAATGACTTAATCCAATGGCCTATTGTTTGAGCTGATACGTCTTTATGTGGTTTAACTGTTGAAATGAGTAATTTTTCATTTTCCTCTGATCGCAATTCTTTGGTAATTTCGAGGTATTCTTGAATCGCTCCAGCTACGCAGAGCTTCGGTTTATCTTTGAAAAATGGCAATATCAGTTCGGGCTGATATGCTCCTGGTTTTGATGTTTTTATTAAATCTGGTATTTTTATACTTATTCCCGATTCAGACACTTTAATATTCTCAATGCGAATTAAGGCCAGTGTTTGTAATCTGTGGGCAGTAATTAGCATGAGGAGAGTTGCTACTTTTCCTGATGCCTCCCTAAGCGAAACATCCTTCAGTGGATGAAGTTTTTCCATGTGTTCAAGTACAGGTGATGTGTCCCAAATTGATTGATATTTGGGCTTACTCGGTTTTTGTTTAAAAATTCCCTTCAAAAAACGTGATATGAGACCATCTTGATGAATATTGCTGGATGAAATCAGAGCAATAGATGATCGAGCAGTATTTATAGTACCATAACTAGCTCCACCTTTGAATCTTTCTGTTAGGAATTTTATGACATCCGAAGATTTTGCGTTAAAAATCTCCACATTATTATCTGTAGTGAACTGCTTCCACAACTTCAACGAATTCTGGTATTGTTTGATGGTAGATTCGGTGATAGATTTTAACATAATTTCTGCTGATTCAATGTCTATTCCTTTATTAATGTACGCAGCCCGGATAAGTTCCCTGCCATTAAAGACAACTTCAATGCTAGGGGATGTTTCTTCTCTCTGCAAGGAGAAAGTAATAAGTTTTCACTTGGGCTGAAAATTAACGGTGGTTTTATCAGAAGGGACATAAAGAGTGGGTACCACGGTTGTGTGGGCCACATAGGTACGACAAGAACTCCAGTTGCTTTGTCAGTGACAATCTTTTGTAAGGTTCTTGAAATGAGTGCGAAAGGAGGAAAGGCATAGAATTTTTCCCCATACCAAGAGATGGTGAATGCATCTACCGCTACCACATCGGGATTTGGAAATCTAGAACAGTATCTTTCACATTTTCTATTCAATCTTGATGCAAATAGGTCAATAGAGAAAAATTTAAATTTTTTTACAATTTTCTTGAATATTTCTTCATTCAGTTCCCATTCAGTATCAATATTCACAATACGTGAAGCATAATCTGCCTCTACATTTTCCTTAGAAGGAATGTAAGCAGCTACAATCCATAGTTTTCTCCTTTCGCACCAATTCCAAATTTTTCGGGACAGTTCACTGAGATGCGGATATTGGACCCCACCGGCTCTATTTATGTAAGATATTGCCGATGTGTTATCCATTCTGATTAAAATTTCACAGCCAACTAATTCTGTTGCGAAACATTTTAGAGCGAAAAACGCCGCAAGAAGTTCTAAATAATTGATACTAAATCGTTTCTCCTCCTCAGACCAAAAACCATGTCCACTCAACCCCTGATGACAAGCCCCCCACCCAGTCAAGGAAGCATCTGAAGATATTTCGAGTTCAAACTTGTTTAATCTAATTGGATTTTTCCCAATTATGGCATTACAATGCCACCAGTCTAAGTCTTCTCGTATAGAATTGGTTATCATCATCAACCCATTATAGCTATTGTTACTCAAAATTAATGCAAGGTATTTTTGACGCTCTACTCTTTTGCAATGAATTGGGCCATAAGCCACCGCAGGGCAGGCTGCTGTTAAGGTCCCCAGGAGTTTTGCAATATCTAGAATTTTATAATATTTGCCTTTTTCGAAGTTGTCACACAATTTTGCTATTTGTAATTTCTTCTTGTCAGTTAAGTTGAGTGTGAAGTCAATGGAGTTAATTATAAAACCCAAATATTTACATTCTTGACTAGGTATCAATGAGCTTTTCTTATAATTTATCACGAAACCCAAATGTTCCAACAGATTTATAGCTCTTTGTACATCATTACAGCATAATTGGGAAGATTTATTGATGAGCAGTAAGTCATCAATGTAAATGATTGACAATATTCCCAAAGATCTTAATTTATTCATGACAGGCTTCATTATTTTTGTATAAATATACGGACTAGTGCATAAACCAAACGGTAGACACGTGAATTGGAATAACTTGTTGTTAAATTTGAAACGTAAAAATTTTCGCCACTCTTCATGTACAGGTACTAGATAATACGCGTCTTTTAGATCTATTGATGACATATAATCTCCCTTATTCAAAAGAGCTTTTGCTGTCCGAATGTCTTCCATCTTGAAATGATGCTGAATGATAAATTCATTCAAGTTTTTTAAGTTGATAATGAACCTGTTGGACCCATCGGGTTTCGGTACCAAAAAATACTGAGAGACAAATTGTCCTGTACATTCTTGACAGGGTTCTATAGCTCCTTTATCTAATAATTTTGAAATTTCTAATTCAATATCAGCGAAATTCTCTGTGGACCCATGGAAATCTTTAGGGGCCTCATTTTGTTTCGGTGGTGACGCAAAAGGGATTTTATATCCCTGCAAACACTCCAAGATGTATTTATCAGTGGTAACATCCTTCCACCTAGCCTGGAATTGTTTTAGACGTCCAGCAATTACCATTACCTCATCTACTTCTTCGACGTCGTCTGGTTCGATGATTGAGTTGACGACCTTGACCCTCGTGACGTCGAAGTTCCCCCTTTCTGTCTGAATTTCAGCAGAGGGCGTTTCTGGTATGAACCCACCTGCTTGTATCTCGCAGGTGGGTTCTTGAAGTTTCCCTGGTTTCGTTGTGAGGTATTCGTGGATTTTCCCAGCTTCTCCGGTGCTTTAATATTTGAGCAAGCTTTCTCAATCGTCTTGGCCTCTTTAATTTGATCAGCAAATTTAGACCCATAAAGCCATTCGTCTGATTTAGTAGCATCCACGACAGGTTTCACAGATTTAGATAGTAAAGGAGTGATGAAAGATTTTCTAGCAACCGAGTTTTGATAGAAAATATCGGACATCAATTTCCCAGCATCACAAAGATAAGATGTGAGTGTCTCCTGATCGACTCCTTCTTCTGGTTGTTCGAGAATCATGGAGATGGCAGCACCCAGCGCAGATAAGGCTGATCCCACTGAATTTTGGGTATTTATGAAGTGTCCATCACGTTTCTTCGCGATTTCAGACATTACTGGAATAATTTCAAGATTTATCTTAGGGGCTTCTACGTAAAGATCTCCTTTACGTGGATATTTCTCCAATATTTTCTTTTTATCGTCCTCAGGAAATCCTTCACGTGTCCATTTCTCCCATCTGACCTTTAGTTCAGGATGGAAACTTACTGAGATTTCATTTGTTAAATTAGGATTATCGCCCAAAATCTCCAATATCTCTTTTGAGACTGACACGGAATCGTTCAATGCAGGAGACGTTTCAGGCTGTGCTGGGGTGGCTTTGTTAGCCGAACTCTTCGAGTTCTCTTTATTCTCAAGGTCATTTTCATCTGGAATGGAAAAATGAGAGGAGCATTGAACCTGTGCACTTATTGTACAATGAATGCGACCACTTATTGTGGATTCTGTGAATTGTTATATTCTTATTGAATTAATTCACTGATAATTCGCTCGGACAAAATCGTATGGATTTGACCGACCCCATGAGATTCGTGTGGAATACACAAGGGAATTATAAAATTTAATATTTTACAAACCTATGACTATTGAATCGTCACAATAATTTTCTGTAAAATCTTCTGCATCTGCATTTTTTTGCTGGGCAGAGCCAGACCCAACGTTTGGTGTCTGCGTACGGATCTCATTAGCCTTGATTATCAATTGTAATTGATTTGCTAGGTTATCTAGCTGACGCTGCATGATTTGAAATTTTTCATCATTTCTGTCACGGCTCCTGTGTCGTTCCCTGGATCTGGACCGCGAATGTTTCCTCTTCTTACTATTTCCCATGATATAAGTGTGTTTTTTGTTGTTAATTTTCTTAATTAATTAACGAAAATTATACTCGAGATGTGCGTAGTTACACACAACAAAACAATATGACGAACGAAAAGAGGGAAGGCCACCTTCAGGGTGAACCACTAGGGCTAACCGGGCCAAATTCAAATCTACTTTATACTCTGAAATGTTGTGAAGTGAGCATGGCAAGCCATACTACATATATTCATAATTAAATCATCATTGAGAACGAGACGTATAATATAATTGGTGATAACTGTAAGAAAAAGTAATTATCAACAGGCAGAGATTGAAGTTATGGTCATGTCCGAAAAATCCAGAAGTTATTTTGTACAAAAAGCCACTAATTGGATAAGTGATCAACTGTTTCATTTTTCTAGAATATGCCTGAGTGGGACTGTATTGAAAGTTTCCTGTCAAATCACCTGGTTACAGCCATTATCAGGCTTATACGATGTCGTGGAACCTTTTTTATTAAATTCACGTTTGAGTGATTTTACAATAGTGATAGACAAAGAGGAACTACCAGTGCACAAGTTCATTCTTGGTGCACAAAGCTCTGTATTTCTCGCTATGTTTGAATCTGACATGAAAGAGTCAAGGGAAAATAGAGTTACTATTGAAGATATCAGGTTGGACACGATGAAGAATGTACTGTCATTTCTATATACTGAATCTGTAGAAGCTTTAAATGATTCGAAAATGGCTCTAGACATGTGGACTGTTGCTGACAAGTACAATATTGGAAAACTGAAAGATGTATGTGAAATCAAACTGCGTGAGCTAATCACGAAATCAAATGTTTTGGAGATTTTTGAACATGCAATAGATCATGGGCTTAAAGAGTTGCAGCAGACATGTTCGAAGTTTTTTGAGGACAACAAAAAGGAAATGGCTAATGAACCTAACTTCAAGAATTCATTCTTCGAGGAACCTTAAGGATGTATGATCGAGGGAGTGGGGGAAACGGTAGTGGGGATGGGCTCGGGAGGTTGCGGAGCTCTCCCCTGTTTCTCTTATTGGCCGGCTGTGGCGCTCATGAGAGCAGAAAATGGCGAGCATGGCGAGAAAACAAGCATTAAATGAAATAATTTGAATTTCAATTGGATTTTTCTTCTCAGGATGGATGGATGCATAGTATTTTGAAAATATTGTCAAGTTACTACACTATCCATCTTTCTTATGCATAATAATTTTTCATACTACGCAAGCTTGAACATTTAACATTTATTTAATTTATGGCCGTAACCCCTATTCCTCCATAAGAGCCCACGTATTTTCTGTCAATTTTCAATAATTTTTTTCTTTCTTATATGCATGGATAGCTACCCTGGACTTTTTACAATAAAATTCTTCGAGGAATAATCTAACTATAGAAAAGTTTTGACTCCCCGAATCGAAAATTTTTGTCATGATCATACATCCTTAACTCATGTATACCCTCTTTTATGATCAATCAATGAGTCCGAAGTAATGTATTCTCTCTATTTTCATTATTCTTAAGTTCTATTCTTTTGTTTGATTAATATAAAAGGAGAAACAATTCAAAAACGAACGCTTATTCTGTTATCTTCAAGTTCAATTGATGTAAAAAAATGAATAAAATAATAAAATATCTCCCAGCGATTCATGATTATTGATCATTTGATTAATCATAAGAAACTTGAATTCAACTCATTTTTCCGGTCCTGCAAGGGCACCTTAGCTATTTTTGAGAATACTGGGCGCTGGAGGAGATTGTTGGACATTTTGATGCTATTTTCTGCACTGCAAAGCCAAGGGAGTCCCGAAATTATCCTTCTTAAACATTCTCATTCTTGTTGTTATCCCCTAATTTTTTCAAAAATCGCTCCGAGTTGACCTGAAATGACGATGCAATTGTTTAACTTCCAATGGAAAAGTAGTATTAGGAGTAAGGTAGCAGAAGGAGATGAGTAAATTTATTTGTCAAAAGGCAACATGAGAGATATTTCTTCATCATAATTTTCTGCAGAATATCTCAGAAAGTAAGCGAGATACGGAAATTTTCGTAGTGCCCTTTTTTTTAGCTTTTAAAATTTCTATAAAGAAGGATCAGGACAAGACGATTCATTGATGATTTTCAATGATCAATTGAGTGTGAAGAGTTCAAACAATAATTTTATCATTCTTGTCGTTAAAATTTTTCAAAATATCTCGTAAAAAAAGGACATAGGCCATGTAGCTTCGATCGATTTCTGTAGCTCTTAAAATATTCCAGAAACGAAGATTCTAGTAATATGGCTCTATCTCGCTTAGGTTCCAAGATATTCTTCAAAGAAAATTGTTTGGAAAAATCGACTAATCGTGATTTACTTATTAGACAGTTTTATTCTTGAGTTTTGACAAAGATCTCGGAAACTAAGCGAGATAGGGCGATTTTGCTCGAATACTTTCTCGTAGCTTTTGAAATTTCCTACAAAAAAAAAAAGGATTCTACCGAAATTTCGCTACTCCGCTTAGTTTTCGAGATATTTTGGAAAAATAATGGATATAAAGAATTATTTTTTCCTGTTTTATCAACGGAAGGCCAATCAGTGTGAAACACAAAAAGAAGTGGACTCCCCCTTCTCTTCAACATTACGCATGGACGAAGTAAACAGATCTCAGCATTCGCACTGTAAACACTGCGAATAAACACGTTGGTAAGAATTCAGCATATGAAAAAGAATTTTTCTCAAAATAAATCAAGTTTTTTTGCAATTTTCCACAGGTCTAGTGACTATTCAAAAATTAATTTCAAATATTTTTGAATGATGGAAGCTCAGATTACTCATGGGAAAGCATCCTTGAAATGGGTATTTGTAACACAGAACGTAAAAAACAGGGGAAAATGGATTGAATCAGATGCTTTGTCGATAAAACAAATTCCCAATTGTAAATTCTACATTTCGGCCTACAATATTAACATTAAAGACAGAATATTGGTGATAAAAGTAAGAAAAAGCATAAATGAACTGGTCGAACTTCTTTGTATTAACGTCTCAGGAGAATCCGGGCGTAGCGAATTACACTCATCAGAAACAAATAGATGGACTTCTGACCAATTGTTTTCTTGTTCGAGCACATTGCTAAATGGATTTTCATTCACAGTAACCTGCTATCTCTTCTGTTACCAGCCATCATCAAATTTGTACAATAATGTGAAACCCTTTTTATCAAATCGAAGCTTGAGTGATTTCACGATAGTGATAGGCAAAGAGGAACTACCAGTGCACAAGCTCATTCTTGGTTCCCAAAGCCCTGTATTTCTTGCGATGTTTGAATCTGATATGAAAGAGTCAAAAGAAAATAAAGTTACTATTGAAGATGTAAAGTTGGACGTGATGAAGAATGTCCTGTCATTCTTATATACTGAATCTCAAGAAGCTTTGGATGATTCGCAAATGGCTATGGACATGTGGATTGTTGCTGAAAAGTACAATATTGAAAAATTGAAGAGTGTATGTGAAGCCAAATTGTTCAAGCTAATTATGAAATCAAATGTTTTGGAGATTTTTGAACATGCTGTAGATCATGAACTCAAAGAATTACGATGTGCTTGTTTGAAGTTCATTAAGGACAACAAGGAGGAAATAGCTGTTGATCCTCACTTCAAGAATTTATTCTTCGAGAAACCTCAACTTATGTATACCCTCTCTTATGATCGACTAATGAGTAAAAAAAAGTAATGTATCTTTATAATTTTCCATTATTTTCATTATTCTTTAGTTCTATTGTTTTGTTTGATTAATATAAAGGAATAATTGATAAATTGAATAATTTATAAATAGGCAATTATTCTGTTATCTTCAATTTGAAATGAATGTGAAAAAGTAAATAACATAATTGAATATATTCCAGCGATTTATGACTATTGATCATTTAATTGATTATAAGACACTTAGATTCGACTCATTTTTCCGGTCGAACAAGTGCATCTCAGCTATTTTTTTGAATGTTGAATGCTTGAGGAGATTCTATGACATTTTGAACATCTTCTGTGCCTCTTCCTGCATTGGAGCAACACCATTGATGAACAGATCGTGGGCCAATTCCGAGGACGTCCTCGGATTATTCTTGTCGGTTACTTTTGCTGTTAGTCACACAATTTTCTCGACATTTCTTCTTTGTTTCTTTGCTGTGGGTCTTATCGTTGACATAAGACCCAAAACGTGCGAAAATTTTACAGATATTTTTATGGATATTTTTATGGCTAGCTTTAGCGACATTTCAACCGATTCTGCTGAAATTTCGCTGACGGCCTTTTGCATAAGGAAGAAAGATGCTCTCAAATTCTTAGGGCGCTGGATATAGATGCTCCAGGGAAAATGACAATATTCCCTTCATAAAAAGGACAGGGCATTAAAATCGAACATGGCGGATTCATCTCAAATTGAAGGATAATCGAACTCGAAATGAAAATAGTCGAACTCGAATGAATTATTTAGTCATCAAAATACTTAGCAGATAGAAAAATTATTTTCAATTTCAACTAATCCTAAACGTTTGGGGAAGTTTAGGAAAGCATTTATATAATTTGGGAAAGAGTCATTGATTTATTATTAATTGAAACTTTTTTTATGTATAGATAGCAGAAATAAATTTTAAAAACATTGAAATTATTTTCATTTATTTGGAAGTCATTTGGAGATATTGAAAAATCAATTTCATTCTTTAAGAATGAATAATTATTTAATTAAAATGAAAATTATGTCTTGAGCCTCCAAGCGCAAGAAAATCTATATGAAACAAAAATAGCAATCTATAATTGCTTTCCTAAACTTCCCTAAACTATTCCCAAACATTTAGGATTAGTTAGAATTCGGGCTGAGCCTGGCTGAGCCTGTCTAAGCCTGGCTGAGCCCGGCTGAGCCTGTCTAAGCCTGGCTGAGCCTGAATTCTAACTAAAATTTACATGTTATAGCATCGGAGCCGAATACTTCCCAGGTTATTCCATTTGCCAGTACGATTTCACGACTATGCCGCGCGGACAACAGACTCATGGAAATCCGCCCACAGTGGGAAGATTCATTGATGATTTTCAATCATAAATTTTTTTTTTTTTAAATTATATTGCCTCCAGACCTATATTGGTCCATTCGGCATAGTAATCATCAATTGAGTTCGAAGGATTCAAATAATAATTTTATCTTTCTTGTCATTAATTTTTTTCAAATATCTCGGAACCAAGGGAGATAGAGCGATGAAGCTGAGATCCTTTGTTTGCGGCTCTCAATATTCTCTAGAAACAAAGATTCTAGCAGAATCGCTATATCTCGCTTAGTTTCCAAGATATTCTTCAATGAAGATTGTTTGGGAAAATCAACTAATCTTGATTTACTTATTGTACAGTTTTATTGATGAAAAAATGCTGCACGTCCCATTTTTTCATCCAAGTTGATAAGTTCACATGAGAGATAGAGCCTATAACCAGCCTCTACAGGTCACGCAATTACTTGCAATATTATGAGTAATGTCAGAAAACAACGAAAATCGGAATTAGATTTATAATTTAATATTTAATAGTCCGATTTCATAAAGTAAACCCTAATTCCACTTGCAGTCAGCGGAGAGCAAACAATTTGGAGAGGAAAGCTCTGTCCGAGAACTTGGATTGGGGGCCAGTTCGCCGGAGTAGAGTTAACGTTAACTTCGGTTTAGTTTGAACCATGTTTAACGTGTGAATATGGTCGGGGTGATGTTCAAATGTTTTTGCTGTAGCAGAAGTGCATTCCACAATTTTTTCTCTCTGAACCAGGGTTAGGCTAACTGTTGTTCGAGCTAAACTCGGTTTAAGCGGAACCGGAGTTAGTGTTAACTTTATTCCGGCGAACTGGCTCTGGGACTTGGATCGTGGACACAGGCCTTTAGTTTTCGGGATATTTTTTGTTGAATAAATAATCGATAATAACGAATTTTTCTTTTCCTGTTTTATCAACGGAAGGCCAATCAGTGTGAAGGGCAAAAAAAAAGTGAACCTTCCCTTCTCTTCAACATTACACATGGACGAAGTGAACGTATCCTCAGTGTCTGCACTATTAACACCCCGAATAAACACGCTGGTAAGAGTTGAGAATATGAGAAAGAATTTTCCTCAAAATACATTAAGCTTTTTCGCAATTTTCTACAGGTCTAGTAGCTATTTAGAAATCAATTTTAAATATTTCTGAATGATGGAAACTCAGATTACCAGTGGGAAAGCATCCTTGGAGTGGACTTTCCCAACACAGAAGCTGCAAAACATTGCAGGAGACATTAAATCAAATGTTTTGTCCGTAAAAGAAATTCCCAATTGTAAATTCTACATTTTGGCTATGAATTGTGGCTCAAGCCTGGGTAATTCATTGGCGATAGTAGTAACGAAAAGCATCAACGAAGTTGTCGAACTTATTTATATTAAAGTGTCACGAAAACCAGGGTTTGGCGAATTATACTCACCAGAAGATGGTAGATGGGCAAGGCAAAAAACATTTTTTTGTTCGAGCACATTTCTGATTGAACCTTCATTGGCAGTAAATTGCTATATCTCCTTCTACCAGCCATCATCAAATTTGCACAATAGTGTAAAACCCTTTTTATTAAGTAGAAGCTTGAGTGATTTCACCATAGTGATAGGTAAAGAAGAACTACCAGTGCACAAGCTCATTCTTGGTTCCCAAAGCCCTGTATTTCTTGCGATGTTTGAGTCTGATATGAAAGAGTCGAAGGAGAATAAAGTTACTATTGAAGATGTAGAGTTGGACGTGATGAAGAATGTCCTGTCATTCTTATATACTGAATCTCAAGAAGCTTTAAATGATTCGCAAATGGCTATGGACATGTGGATTGTTGCTGAAATGTACAATATTGAAAAATTGAAAAGTGTATGTGAGGCCAATTTGTTCAAGATAATTATGAAGTCAAATGTTTTCGAGATTTTTGGACATGCAGTAGATCATGAACTCAAAGGATTACGATGTGCTTGTTTAGAGTTTATTGAGTACAATAAGGAGGAAATAGCTGTTGATCCTCACTTCAAGAATTTATTCTTCGAGAAACCTCAACTTATGTATGCCTTCTCTTATGATCGATTAATGAGTAATGTATGTGATTACAAAGTATCATGGAAGATTATGCATCGTCATAATCTTCCATAATTTTGATTATTCTCAGTTCTATTCGTTTGTTTGATCAATATAAAGGGGAGAGTAATTCATAAATAGGCGATTATTCTGTTATCTTCAATTTAAATTAAATGTGGAAGATTAAATAAAATAATGGAATATATTCCAGCGATTCGTAATGATTAATCATTTAATTAATTATAAGACACTCAGATTCAACTCATTTTCCCGCACGCAGTGCGTAAAAAAAACGTACCTAACACGTGTGGTAAAGATTTTCAGACTCGTGTGATTACAATATCTCGGAAATTTAAAGAAATAGAGCAATTTAGCCTGAATCATTTTTTTTAGCTCTTAAAATTCTTCACGAAAACAGATTCCACCGAAACCATATTACTTCTCTTAGTTTTCAAGATATTATCAATACAAAAAAACGATTTATCCTGTTTTATCAACGAACGGTCAGTCAGTGTGGAACACAAAGAGGAGTAGACTTTCCCTTCTCTTCAACATTTCACATAGAAGAAGTAAACAGATCTTCAGCGTCCTGTGAACGCTGCGAATAAACACGTTGGTAAGAGCTCACAAAATATGAGAAAGAATTTCCCTCAAAATATATTCAGTTATTTGTAATTTTCCACAGATCCAGTGATTCTTCGATAATCAATTTGAAATACTTTCAAACAATGGCGGCCTATAGCAGTCTGGAAAGATCCTTTCATTGGCAGTTCTCAACGCAAGACGTTAAAAACAAGGGGAAACCGATTGAATCACCTATTTTGTTGATCGAAAAAAGTCCCAATTGTAAATTCCACATTTTGGCTGAACACCGTCCAGCCTTGACTGATGAATTGGCGATAACTATAAGAAAAAGTAATCATCAACAGGCAAAGGTTGGCATTCATATCGTGACGGACGAATACACGCATATGGGAAGTTATACATCAGAAGTCACTAATTGGATGAGTGAGCGACAGTATTATTTTCCTAGCGCATGCCTGAATGGGACCGTATTCGATGTTTCCTGTCAAATCACCTGGTCACAGCCATCAGCAAGCTTGTACAATGACGTAAAACCCTTCTTATTAAATCCACGTTTGAGTGATTTTACAATAGTGATAGACAAAGAGGAACTGCCAGTGCACAAGTTCATTCTTGGTGCACGAAGCTCTGTATTTCTCGCGATGTTCGAATCCGACATGAAAGAGTTGAAAGAAAACAAAGTTACTATTGAGGATATCAGGTTGGACGTGATGAAAAATGTACTGGCATTCTTATATACTGAGTCTGTAGAAGTTTTAAATGATTCGAAAATGGCTCTGGACATGTGGACTGCTGCTGAAAAGTACAATATTGGAGAACTGAAAGATTTATGTGAAATCAAACTGTGTGAGCTGATCACGAAATCAAATGTTTTGGAGATTTTCGAACATGCAATAGATCATGGACCTGAAGAATTGCGACAGGCCTGTTTGAAGTTTGTTGAACACTACAAAAAAGAAATGGCTAATGAACCTCACTTCAAGAATTCATTCTTCGAGAAACCACAACTCATGTATACCCTCTTTTATGATCGATTAGTGAGTCAAAAGTAATGTATTTTCTGAATTTTCATTACTCTTAAATTCTATTCTTTTGTTCAATTGATATGAAAGGAGAAATAATTCATAAATGAACGCTTATTCTGTTATCTTCAAGTTCGATTGATGTAAAAAGATGAATGAACTAAATAAAGTATCTTCCAGCGATTCATGATTATTAAACATTTCATTAATCATAAGACACTTGAATTCAACTCATTTTTCCGGTGCTGCAAGGTGATCCTCAGCTATTTTCGAAAATACTGGGTTCTGGAGGAGATCGTTGGACATTTTGAACATCTGCAGTGCTATTTTCCTGCACACTGGAGCTGCACCACTGCTGAAGAGATTGTTGGCTAATTCCAAGGACATCTAGGAATCCCTTTCATCTGCTGCTATTGTTGCTAATCTCACGATTTCCTTGATATTCGATATTCGTTATTTCTTAACATCCTTGGTCTCGTTCTCACCCCCTAATTTTCTTAATATTGCTTTGAGTTAATCTGGAATGACGATGAAATTGTTGAAATTATGGTAGGAAAATGGTATTAAAAGTAAAATAACAAGAGGTGATGAATAAATTCTGTTGTGAGAGGAAAAACCAGACACGCCTTTTTCAATCATTCTTTTTTGCAAAATATCCTGAAAGCTAAGCGAGATAATCGAATTTTTGAAGAGACAGCATTTGGGCAGAATCACCCTATTTCGCTTAGCTTCCAAGATATTTTTCAAAAAAGGCTGAAAAAATCGTGTAATCTTGATTTACTTGTTTTAAAGTTTTATTTTCCATTTTCGACGAATATCTTGGAAATTAAGCGAGATGGTGCGATTTTGTTTATAATACTTATTTGTACCTCTTGAACTTATTTACCAGAAAGAATTCCAATGAAATCACGCCATTTCCCTTAATTTTTGAGATATTAAAAAAAAACATCGATAGAAAAACTCGATTTACTATTCAAATGTACAATATATTGTTTAACATTTATTTGCTAGGCGCGTTTAGTGCAACAAATATGTATTTTTTTTTTAATTCATATAATTAAATTAATTACATTAATATAATTGAATTACATTCAATGAGTGAATAGTTGCTGCTTCCGATTCATGCTGTCAGAAATAGGCTCTGAAGTGTCAAAAATTGAGGCTACCATGGTATTCTGTTTTATCAACAGAAGGCCAATCAGTGGGAAACCCAAAAAACTGTGGACTTCCCTTCTCTTCCGCATTACGCATGGACGAAGTGAACGCATCCTCAGCGTCTGCACAGTAGACACTCCGAATAAACTGACCGGATGACCAACAATTGTTGGCGGAGTTACACAAAAAAGAAGAAGAAGAAGACTCCGAATAAACACGCTGGTAAGAGTTTAGAATATGAGAAAGAATTTTCTTCAAAGTAAATCAAGTTTTTTGCAACTTTCCACAGGTCTAGTGGCTACTCGAAGATCAATTTCAAATATTTCTAAACAATGGAAACTCAAGTTAGGAGTCTGAAAGCATCCTTTGAATGGACGTTTTCAACTCAGGAGGTAAAAAACAAGGGAAAACCGATTGAATCCGATCTTTTGTCGATTGAACAAATTTCAGACTGCGAATTCTGCATTTTGGTCGAGCACTGTCCAGCCTCGCCTGATGAATTGGGGATAATAGTTAGAAAAAGCAATCATAAACGGGCAGAGATTGACTGTATTTTTGTGATACCGACACTCGGGCGTATCCAAAGTTACTCATTAAAAGACGATAATTGGACAACTGACAAACTATTTCGTTTTCCTAGTACATGCCTAAATGGGGCCTCATTCACAGTTTTCTGTGATTTCACTTGGTATCAGTCATCACTGGGCTTGAACAAAGATTTGAAACCCTTTTTTACTGCATCCAACCCTGAGTGATTTTACAATAGTGATAGGCGGAGAGGAACTACCAGTGCACAAGTTCATTCTTGGTGTCCAAAGCTCTGTATTTCTTGCTATGTTTGAATTTGATATGAAAGAGTCGAAGGAAAACAAAGTTACCATTGAAGATATCAGGTTGGACGTGATGAAGAATGTTCTGTCATTTTTATACACTGAATCTGAAGAAGCTCTAGATGATTCGAAAATGGCTCTGGAGATGTGGATTGTTGCTAAAAAATACGATATTGGAAAATTGAAAGATTTATGTGAGGAAAAGTTGTGTGAGCTAATCACGGAATCAAATGTTTTGGAGATTCTTGAACATGCAGAAGATCATGGGATTCGAACATTGCGGGGTGCCTGTTTGAAGTTTATCCAGGACAACAAGGAGAGGATGACTGATGTACCTCAATTCAAGACTTCGATTTTCGAGAAACCTAAACTTATTTATACCCTTTTTTATGAGTTACTGCGTGATTAAAAGAAATAGATTCAGAATTTTGATTTTTCTCCAGTTTCATTCTTTTGTTCAAATAATCTAGGTATAGACAATTATTCTGTTATCTTCAGTTCTTATTAATGTGGAAAAATAAATAATATGATGAATTATCTGCAAGTGATTTATGATTATTAATAACTTAATTAATTATGAAACACTCAGATTAAACTCATTTTTTCGATAGTTCAGGTGCATCTCAGGAATTCTTGAGTTCCTTTTCTGATTATTTTTGAAATTCCTCGAATGTGGAAATAATCACAAAGAAAATTAGGAATTCTTTTCATATGACTCACCCGTTAGAGATAAGTTCTCGCCTTCAGACGTGGAAATATCGAAGGCCATTTGAATCTTAAAACCAATAAAAATACGGAACAAAATTTTTAAAATTTAATGCTTTTTAAAATTGAATTCATTTGTTTTTTGAAAATTATTCTTTCTCAAAATCAATCAACATTTCTGAGCTTCCTAGACTAAGAACCGAAAACTTGACTGTCTTGATCACCTCTAAGGTCCAATTTTTCCATCATGTCATTATCAAAAGTGCAAAATGTCAATGGATTCGAGTCATGGACATCGTCATGATTTGTCTCCCACGTGATCCTTTTTGATATCTTCTGTGAAATAAAGAAACATGATCTATAGTCGAACTCTCTCTTTTGCATTTTGTCAATTTTTTTTTTTTTTTCATATTCCATCAAATATTGATATCCTCGTGACACCACGTTTTCACTATCCGCGATAAAGAAGAAGTATAAATCTGACACTTCCCACATAATAATAGTTCAGTATAAGTCAACTCTAAAAGTATTCAATAAGTAAAAATCCGCCCATCTTAACAAAATCTACATTGTATTAAATCATCTACAGTAGTCTTCCCAACTTCATCATTAAGGTGATTCTGGAGAAGGTACTATCTTCAACTTTCATTCGGCCGCAAAAATCGAGCGCATAAATCACCGCAATCACGATTTTTTCGCACCATATGGAAACTTGAATTCACGACAAACACGTCATCCCAATCGAGCTATTCAAATAAGTAGTTCATCAAGACTCTAGCAGAGGTTTTATCAATGTCCATCCTGATATCAACGTATTCATGGATTTTTTCCATGATCATATTGAATCATGGAATCATCACGGTCAGTTCATCTCTTCCCTTCTTAACTGTATTAGAAGAAGTCTTGGAACAAGAAGGGATCACAATCGAGGACATTGCTTTGAATATTGATAATATGGAAAAAACTGTCATGAAGTCTGATGAGAGCATAATCGCTCGACTTGCTCACCTTCACAAAAATAATCGAGCAATAAGTGATTTTTCTAGAGCCGCCAAGTATATAAATCAGATGTTTGGATCGTTCAGAACATCTGCAGTTGATTCTGACAATACCACTCTCAAAAACTTTGCAGAACAGTGTACCACTGCTAATAGTAATGGCTTAACACGCAAATTGGATGATCTTACGGAAACAGTCTCACCAACTTCAAAGTACACCACTTCTCTTTTTAGATTGATAATTAAACCATACAGAAAGGCGGTAAGTCAATACCTAAAAATATAATAATTTGAGTATATTTTTGACTACTTGGATGCATACGGGGAACATTTTTTCATATAATTCTGTCTTAGATATGTAATCAGATATTATGAGGTACAAACATATCTTCAGCTATATCTCAGTAAATATGACGTCATAACTGTAGAGATATTGACCAATATGCGAGTAGATCTGAGCAGATCTGATAAGATTTGAGAATCATATATAAGGAACGGCCCAGATCTGCATCAGATAGGCTTATATATATTCGGATCTTGACAGATCTGTGATTTGATATAAATCGATCTGTTTGGATTTGAAGTTATGAATTCTCCTGCACTTTTCAAGATCTAAAGATATCTAATTAGATATAATTATAAATATTAGAATTTTTTTCCCGGATGATTCTCTTTCCAATGAAAAATACAGAATTAATTTTTCCGCATGGCCATCAATTACTCAGATCCATCCAAAATAATAATCTAATATTGCAGGTAAGTGCGGCTGTGCGTTGCGATGAGACACAATCCTTGCAGCAGGAAGTTATGAGCATGTATACTGAAGTTGTGATGTATGTGATTAAAGGATATGCCATGCTATTTGAAGCATGTAAATCATTGCCCGAATCGCAGCCAGAAAATTATGAAAAAAAGAAAAAATCAGCAAAAGTGAATTATAAGAGAACTATGCGTCGAATTACAAAATCTGCGATATCAGCCATGCGTGTTGCTTCCAGAGATCTTCGTACTTGTGATCCAGCTGATCATGAAGAAGGTGAGTTTTAATTAGTACCAGCGAGAACTGAAATTAATGTGGACTTTGCTTTAAGGTAAAACTTACATAGAACTAAAATGGTTATTCAATGGATTTCTGATCCCAGAAGAATATTTACTCAAAAAATGGATGTATCAACAAGACATTTGTTCGAAGAATTGTGAATTTTTTAAGTCTGTAGATTTTGAACTAAGTAGACATGGCCAGTTAGATGATTCAGTGAAGTGCTCCGGCGATCTTTACAATTGTGCTCATTCAAGAGCTCAGCATTACTGTGTAGGGGTAAGTTTCATTTCATTCAGAGATTTTTCATTAAAATGATTAGATTGGTGAGAATAATTGGAAATTTGAGACCCTAAATTCTATGTTGAAAAGAGTTCAATCATTCACGATAACTCTAAAATGCTGCTTTCCTCAATCAAAAATATATTGCAGACAGGAAGTGGCAGACGCTATGACTACGTCACTTATTCAGAGTCGATGGAGAAGACTTGTGATCAGGCAGTTTGGGTTGGAAGTAATTTTCCACAGATGGATACGATGGAACTTTGTGAATTCTGCAGATGTGCTTGCGATGATTACAACCATCCGGAAACCCTGCGGAAGTTCAGTTTGGCACTAGTGGAAGCCGACATCAGTAAAAATAGGTATGAAAATGAAGTTAAGCCATTGATGTTACTTAGCACTTGCAACGAAGAGGATTTTTCATTTTTAGATCATTCCTTTTTTCACAATCCTCAGTGAAGATCTTTACGAAAGAATGTGAAAAAATTTATGGAGATGCTCCAAAATGTCTATATTGTTGGCCAATTCTTCCATTTTCTTCGTAGAAGAAATGAGTCATCTTCATTGAAGTTGACATGAACTGTTCTGTTTCTTCATTCTGTTTAGGGTCATAACAGGACTCCGTTTTGTGGAAATAAATAGAGTGATTCATATTCAAATTCAGCAGGGAGAGTTAGAGCCTAACGAAGTTGTGAAGGAGGAGACCGTTGAATGGCTAGGCGTTGATGTAGAATCAGTGAAAGATGTTTGGGAAGTGAACTGGAATCAAAAAACCGTAAATTTAGATACATTAATCGCTCCGCCTGATCAGGTGATGACGGGAATCCAGTTTAGTCTTCAGAATTCCACTTTGAGATTGACCATTAGGACCCAGGTATATGATCATTCAGCAGGAGTTTATTCAACAGAAGATGAGCATTGGATCTCAAATAATATAACTGAAAGGAAAGTTATTAAATAATGGTTCATTCCATCTGTGTGTAATTTTAATAATTTTAATTTCAATTCTTTTGAATCCTTACAGGAAGATCATTGAGATCGAAGAATCGGACGCTCCGTTTAATGCAGGGAAAAAAAATATTGTAGCTGTAGGAGAACATCTATCTGTGAATTTTCAAATGACTGATTGGAACAAGAATCTTTCACAAACAGCAATTCCATTGCTCGATGCCCAATCGGTAATTTCTGATCCACCACGAGCCCTTTCAGGCGTTGGCCTGTATTTTAGAGGACAATCTGGATATGGCGGATTCATAGGCTTAAAATTGGTAACTTATGATTATGCAGAAGTATTAGATGGACAACTGTCGGAAGGCGGAGCATTGGAAACATTTGGAAAATCAGAAAAGGATGAAGAAACAAAAGAGTATTCAGATTCAAGAACAGAAAAATCAAAACATACTCAGAAAAAAGGTGGGAAGCAAGGTCAGAAGCGTGGTCAGAAGCAGACTCGCAGTAGGAAGCGTTCAAAAAAAGCATGATTTGAGAACTGCAGAATACAAGTTCAGCCTTTCCTACATATCAGAATCATCTTCAATATCAATTGAAACTTATAATGTTGAATCTATACTAAGGATTCCATGAACTCTATCTTACAGAGCTGTTACACAATTTATTCATGATTAAACATATAGAATTATAACAAAATTTGTTGATTTTTTTTTATTTTTCACTTCACATATGAAAATATTCTATAAAGACTTTATAATGTCTCTATGAAGTCTTTATAAATAAATTCCAATACTTTATAAAAAAAATATTCCTTATAAAGCACTTTCGCACGTGTTCTTATTGAGTTTCTCGAGATAACTGTTCTCAACATGCAATTTCGCTTAGTTTTCGAGATATTTTCAAAAAAAAGTCGATTGAAAGAATCAATTTATCCTGTTTTACCGGTCCGCTACTGAAATGAAGGCACATATCAACAAAGAGTCAATTAGTTCAAAAAAAGAGTGGTCTTCCTATTCTTTTAGATATTGAGCATGGAGAAGGTCTTATCTTTCTAGTGGAAGAATCGACAGCGGTTTCGTTCGGGTCTTATGCCCCACCACGTAAATTTCGGTTTTAACACGGCTTCAAATGTCGAGTCTATTGTTAGTACAACAATAAACAAATCCTTAGTGTCCAAACAAATACATAGATGTATAGTATCTTGTTTATTTATTAACATATGTTTTTTCTTCTCATATAAATCGGATTACCTTCATTCATTGAACAGATTAATTATACAGTAATATTTATTTTAAAAAAGGAGTGAAAAAATTTATAAAACAATAAAAATTTACGTAATGACGTTTTTTATTACTAGTTTTTCCAAATTCCTTTCGGCCAATTCTACAACTATGCAAAACAGTAATCGATTATCATTGAATTTTGAATTTTATTATTTCTGAAGTTTTCCAATAGTCGATGGATCGACAATTCTGGTTAGCTCGTTATTCTCAGAAATTTTCGTATAAATTTGTGCCATTAAACGGGAATAATTCCCTTCGTCTCATGACCTCAGTGAGCCACTTGCCCGAAAGTCTCATTGTTCTCGTGAGATTTGGATGATTAAAGTCAACGTGGACTAGTCCATACGGAATTCTAAAATTCGAAATAATGAAAAAAATACGAAAGAAGAATAATAAATTTTTCAAAATTTGTTGGTAATGTCTGTGATGATTTTTTTTACACATACCTGTAACCATCCATCCACTGAAAATTATCCATCAAACTCCATATAGTGTAGCTCCTTATATCGACACCATCCACTTGAGAAGCTAAAAAGACTTGTTTCATATAGGAATACAAAAATGATATTCTATCATAGTCCTCAATGCCCTTTGTGAGTGTAGCTCCATTTTCAAGCATATAAATTGGAGGATTACCATAGGCTACCTTGATCCTCCTTAAAAGCTGTCGTAGTCCATCAGGTTTTATCTGTTGAAAAAAAAATGATCTTAATAACAATGAATATGCAAAAAAATTTAATAGCTCAACAATAAAGCAATATATGAAAATTTTATTTCATTATTTTCCCCTGCAAATAATTAAAAATTAATTCTACCCTGCATATTTCCAAGGAGGTGGTAGGCCAATCGGTATTTTGGAATATTTTCAATCCAGAATCGTTCTGCCAATACGTCCCATTGATTTTTGGTACTGATTCAACCATGAATGATGTGTAATGATTCAGTCCAAAATAATCAGAAGATCCCCTGAAAATATGAAATTACCTTAACTATATGATACTATCAACTACTCGTCAAATATCTAATGAATCTGTCAATATTCAAGTCTTATATCTTTGGATTTTAGCTCCAGACCGGTCACCCTATGAGCACGATGCCGCACTTTGCTGCATCTATGATTAGTCGATTGAGCGGAAAGTTCAGAAGTTAGAGTTTATTTAGTCAAATGTTCAACAAACTATTATATCGTTGCTTTAGGAACAAAGAAGCGTGAATGCTGCGTATAAGAATAGCACTTACGCCTCTTTGGTTCTAAGGTGACGTTATTTTTTAAGGTCGTATCTCAGAGTACGGTTGATAAAACAGAAAAAAAATGCGAATTTGTAAGTTAGTTTCCAATTCATTCCCGATAATTCCGGGAAATTCTTCCAATTCCAAGGATTTTCATCTTACCTTATATAATTAATCCAATGATTCGAAAATTTAGGCAATTTTGAATGTGGTAGACCCTCTGCTCTACTATTTTCATCAATTCTTGACTTCATTATCTTTGGATAATCTCCTTCAGCTGAGAAAATTGGATGTGCTACCCATCCGCAGTCAAAATCAAACGCGATTTTCGAACTTCTGAGATCATTTTCATCAGCTGCATAACCGTGATAGCAGTGAGTAGTCACGCCGATTTTTCCTTTTTGCATAGTTCTGAATTCATCATTGTAAATATGATAAGCTCTGGCGTGAGCCTTCAGCATGTTATGAGTACACAAGTATGCTCCTTTCAGCGATAAACTTAGTCCTAAAATGATAGCAAAAAGTTGGTGAAATATTATATTCAGCCCATATGGAAAAAAATATATATGCAAACATATCTGTTACATATAGAAAAATCATACGACATATATGTTTGGCAAAAAAATGTAATTATTGACATATATTCAATATATAGGGGAGACCGGGGCAAAATGGGGTACTTTAAAGCACATGCCCCTGTAGCCCATTTTGCCCCGGTCTCTCCTATATTTGCAACATATATATAGAATACATATATGTCACTTATACATTATATATATGCGTATATATATGAAATATATTTGACATATTTAGTCTTTATATTCATATATATATATATATATATCATGCGGGAGACGCGTTGTGATAATTACCTGGTGCCAGTGCTGTTCCACCATAAGCCATATAACAATAAGGATTGATTTCATTGATAGTTATCCAGAATTTAACTCTATCTCCAAGCTCTCTGAAGACAACCCTAGCATATTCAGCGAAATACTCCACCATCAATTCATTAGTCCATCCACCGATACGGTCCAGAACTGCTGGATGATCCCAATGATAAATTGTGACATAAGGTTTGATTCCCTTTAGTCGTAATTCATCAAGGACATTCTTATAATATTGTATACCGTCTTTGCTGACTTTACTTGAATAACCAGTTGGCAATATTCGTGCCCAACTCAGCGAGAGTCGATAAAAATCCACCTGTTGAGGATATCGAATAATTTTATCAGTGAATTCGGCTACTCTTGTTTGAAAAAAAATTAATTACCCCAATATTTTTGGCTAGGGTAACGTCCTCTTTATATCTGTTATAAGAATCACATGCGACGTCTCCATTGGATCCGTCAGCAATGGGTGAAGGTTCTTTACGTGTAAACTCGTCCCACGTACTGATGCCTTTGTCGCTAACATTCCATGCACCTTCAATTTGGTAAGCAGATGTTGCTACTCCAATGGATAGGCCTGGTGGGAATTTTAAGTAATTTTGCTGTTGTGCAAAAATACTTAAATGATAGAATGACGATTATTTTTGTTCTCTACTCAATCGGCAAAAGTGGACTTTCTCGGACGCTTTTAGTCTCTGAAATCCACTTTTTCTCAAGACTCGTAATGAATAATATTTTTCGTTACTTGGACTGGAATGCTGTTCAGGCCCTTGCGATAGTGAAACTCGCCTCAGGCTCATTACACAACCTCCACAAGAGTCTGAAACAATTCTCCAATCTTTGTAACGACAACAACTGTTCATTGCATTGATTTTCAAGATGAAAAAACTTTGTGTTCAATGATATTGCTGTGAAATCGATACAGGAAGTTCTTAATGTTATGCTCATTATGTAGTATTTTTTTTCCTGAATTTCCATCTGACTGGTTCTAAAGTAATCAACGATCAAAATTGCGTCTTACACATGGGCTATCTTGCATCAAAAATTCTCGAAATGTTAAGAAATTTAAAAATTGAGAAACCCAAAAAAAATGATTAATGAGATAATCAAAACGGCTGGTAAAGACTGGAGTAACAAGTCAAAAGACAGAAATGTTTGGAAAAATTTGGAGGCTGCCTTGGTTTTATTGAGAGGTCCTCATAATGAAATAATAATTATAGAAATGTTTCATAATATATAATCTAATTTTTTGATGATTTCTCAACAATTTAAATATTTTCAATTCTGACTTGATGCAAATGAAGATGAAATGCAATAATTGATCAAATTTTGAAGAAATTTCTATTTTTATGAACTTTGCTATAATTTTGGATAATTATTCTATTTAGGAAATAAAAAGGCTATAATAATGATAATAATGTTCATATACGACAATTTTTTTAGGGGGAAATTCTCTTGATAATTACAGATAATAAGCCTTAATTGTTACAAATTTATTGATAATAGAATCATCTTATCATACTAGTTTTAAAAATCAGTTGAAATTAAAATTATTACCTGGGTAAAATACACAGGACTTGAAGAACGACGTGATGAAGCTCCATTTTTCAACAACTGAATAATTATCATTAACCGCCGCTTTAAATATGCTTCGCTCACGCTCAAATTTGATCAATTGCGTGGAAATTTGAAATGATGTATATTTCCATAGATATTCGTACGCTTCTATTTTTACATTTCCTTATTTGATCATTAGGCAAATACTGTAAATTATCGATTGATTTTGAAGAGGTGAAGTAGAAAATTGGCTTATCTATCATGATCATTGTCAATGGAATGTCTTGAAAATGAAGCAGGATACGCTTTTTTAATTCCATCATTTAAATCCTTCTTTGCAGTGAATTTCAAGAGTTACAAAGAAGGATTCGGGCGAAAAAAAGCGTATCTTCATTAGTTTCCGACATATTCGCAACATAAGAAATTACAAAAAAGAAAGAATTAACGTTCAGCGAAACATCGCGATTTCAAAATAATTTGATGTTGTTAATCATTTTTCCAATATCCCTATGAATAATTAATGAAAAGAATTAAATTTTTATCGCTTCGCTGATGGTATTCGTATTTTTCGTTCATATTGAAGTCAAAATTCTATTCGTTCATCTGTAAATTTACACTTGTTTCAATCTATCGATCATTTTTTACGAGAAAATTCTTAGGGAAAAACTCGCAACGATATTTGAATAGCTAATTCCACTATCTTTGGATTTTTTCATTTTCAACGATTTTTTGATAAAATGCTCAGTTATACGATAATTCGAATAAGACGTTGACAAATGACTTAAATGACACGTTTTAGGCCAACTGTCGGCCATCGGTTCAATGACCTCCAGTTCTTTCTTGAAAGTGAGATGCAAAATGAAGCTAATCTCAGGATTGCATGAAAAAAATTTTCTCTTGCCTTTTCTGTTAATCACTATCAATAAATATTGAGAAAAAAAAAATAAAAAAAAAATATGCAAGTTCCTTATTCTTGGCACAACGAGACAAGCCGAGAGGATTGGTACGAGGGACGATATGTCTCGTCGAGAGAGTAAAAAAATAGACAAAAAAGAAATCAAAAGGAACTAATTTTTTTCGCCCCATTACCTTTTATTAGCAATATTCCATTTATTATCAAATTGCCATTGGAGATTCTGCTTTTCATGAAATTTTTCAATTAAATAGTACGACCATCGCTTTCTTCAGGAGTTAGACCACTGCAACCGCCTCAAAAAAACGTTTTTTTTCTGCATTTTTTTCTGAGGGAACAAGGAGGGTAATAAATCAAAAAATTAAAATTGTTTGAGTTATAGTGCGTGCAATTTTGAAAAATCGTGTTTCGAGATAAACGCATTCAAAGTTTTGATATGTGCTATAAATATGATGGAATGCTTGGGCAAAATTTCGAAATTTCATTAGAAAAAATGGGTATCAGTTGAACTCCCTCCCTTCACCTTTTCGTGAGCTCAAACTATTTTTTGAGTCAACAAAAAAAAAAAAAAGATTTTTCGAAAATTCTACAGTGGTCTAATCCCTTGAGAATTAAATAACTAAAAAAATTTATATTGCGCCTCCGAGTGACGAGTTTATTGAACACGTGAACCAAGAATGAAGGCATGAAAGTACTTCCACATGAGCATTGCTCAGTCGCTTCCTGTGTTTTCTGAGAGTCCAGCTCTGGAGAAGAGTCGTTCAGATGCAGTACTTGGGGCACAAATGGCCAGCAAATCCCGAGCCATCTGAGCTAATCTTGGGAAACATGTTTATTTTTCTTCCACCACTCCAAAATATTTACATTGCGATCAACTACTTGAATAGACGAGAATAAATTCGATTCTCGAGCTGCGAGACGAGACAATACGATAACTGGTATAGAGATGACGATACGAGACGAGAATTATCAAATTCTTGCCTCGTCTCGTATCGCGGCAACACTATTAGTCACAGCCTGAAAAAAAAAATAATCGGCAAAATTTTTGACGAAAAATAAATTTGCATGGCACGTGAAGCAAACATCCGAAATATGTTTGCTTCACGTGTTTCTGATATAGTAGTCAAATTATTATGCTATGAAAAACATCTGGTGATTATCTTTGTTCAAACAAATTCATTCTAATCGTGCGTTGTACTCATATAATTGACATCTTTGACGGTCAATAACCATGCTCCTTTTGATACGTGTTGGAATTGTGTTTTAGAACAGAAAAATATATTAATCCGGAATATCTCCAGTTTAAATAGTTGTAGCAACTTGGGACCGATCTTGAATGAAAGGTGAGATTATTCAACATCGATTGATGAGGTTCTGGAAATAACCATATATATTTTTGTTCGTTGGAGAGCCTATTAATTTTTGAAATCATGAAAAATGCATGTTACCACCCGGGAAAAAATGTTTAGATCTGATTAGATCTAAATAGATCCAATTAGATCTGATCAGAGAGTGCCAAATCTCAGATCTAATCAGATCTTAGGAACTCCGATCTAATCAGATCTAAGGAACTTAGATCTCATCAGATCTAAGGAACTCAGATCTAAGGAACTCAGATCTAAGGAACTCAGATCTAAGGAACTCAGATCTAAGGAACTCAGATCTAAGGAACTCAGATCTAAGGAACTTAGACCTAATTAGATCTGCTTAGATCTAATTAGATCCACTCAGATCTAATTAGATCTGATCAGATCTAATTATATTTGATCAGATCCAAACATTTTTTCCCTGGCGGACATATAGCGACGATTAATTCAATTAATTACATGAAAACACTGATGGCGGCCATATTGATATTTAAATTCGGAGGATCCTCCAATCCCAGTCCTAGATCCTGGGATAGCATGAGTCAAATCCGCAACAATATTGGATATTTATTATATTATTTTATAGCAATTTCTATGGTGGATATTGTTTTAATATCGGTGAAATTTTACAAAATCGGAATAATTAGAGTATTTATGTCTACTTGAAGAAAAGTAAGATAAAAGTAGATAGTTCGGACCTGCCACAAGGATTACCTTAAGCTGTTGATATTACTTAACACGTACTAGGAGTACACTGACAGAAAAAAATTAAACTTAATGGCTCTGGACATGTGGATTGTTGATGAAAAGTACAATATTGGGAAATTGAAAGATTTATTTGAAATCAAACTGTGTGGGTAAAAAGTAATGGATTCAAAATTTTCATTATTCTCCAGTTTCATTTTTTTGTTTGACCAATATAAGGGAGAAAATAATCTACAAATGGACGATTATTCTGTTATTTTCAGATTCAATTAATGTAAAAAAATCAATAAAATAATGAATTGTCCTTCAGCGATTTACGATTTTTGATAATTTAATTAAGCATAATTTTCCGGTTGTTCAAGTGCACCTCAGCTATTTTTGAAAATACTGTGCGCTGGAGAGAATTGAAGGATATTTCGAACATTTGCAGTGCTATTTTCTGCACTGGAGTAGCAGCACTGCTGAAGAGATTGTCGGCCAATTCCAAAGGAATCCCGATATCACTCTCGTCTGTTGCTATCATTGTTAATTCCACAATTTCCTTGATATTTGACATTTGCTTTTCTAAAAATATTTTTGTCTTCGTTCGCTTTCTTTAATTCTCTCAGCATTGCTTCAAGATGGTCTGAAATGAAAATGAAATGATTCAATTTCTTGTAGGAAAGTGGTATGAGGAGTGGAATATCAGAAGGATGGCACTTGTCCCTTTCAGGGAATATAGTCATACAGGAGACGAGAGAATAGCAGAAGGAGATAAGTAAATTCAGTTGTGAAGAAAAAAAATGAGAGAAGCCTTCTTTGTATAATTTTTTTTTGTACAGAATATCTTGGCAACTAAAAGAGATAGCTAGATTTTCATGAAAATTTTTTTACGGCTGGAATTTTTCTTTTCCTTTGAATTCTGTACAAAGAAGGATTAGGAAAAAATTGCCCCATTTCACTTAGTTTCCGAGATATTCTTCAAGAAAGATTGTTTCGAAAAATCGACCAATTTTCATATACTCATTTTACAGTTTTATTCTCGATTTTTGATAAATATCTCGGAAACTAAGCGAGATGGAACGATTATGTTCAAATATTTTTTTATAGCTCGCGAAATTTTCCACAAAAATAGTCCAGCGGAATTATGCTATTTCATTTAGTTTTCGAGATATTTTAAAAAAATAATCGATAGAAAAAATTGATT
The DNA here is from genome assembly GCA_963942555.1 of Aleiodes leptofemur. Taxonomy (NCBI): domain Eukaryota; kingdom Metazoa; phylum Arthropoda; class Insecta; order Hymenoptera; family Braconidae; genus Aleiodes; species Aleiodes leptofemur. Next base: position 2,302,506 of record OZ012618.1, on the reverse strand, counting down.
TATCCTGTTTTATCAACGGAGAGTAAGTCAGTGTGGAAAACAAAAAAAAAAGGGACTTCCCCTTCTTCAGACGTTACGCATCGACGAAGTAAACACATCGTCAGTGTCCTGTAAACACTGCAAACAAACACGCTGGTAAGAGTTTAGAATAAGATAAAGAATTTTCCTCAAAATACATTAAGTTTTGTGCAATTTTCCACAGGTCTAGTGGCTGCTCAAAAATCAATTTGAAACATTTCTCAAAGATGGAAGCTCAGATTAAAAGTGTGAAAGCATCCTTCCAATGGACGTTTTTAACTAAAGACGTAAAGAACAAAGGAAAACCGATAGAATCAGATGCTTTGTCGATCAAACAAATTCCTAATTGTAAATTCTTCATTTTGGCCCAACACTATGATCGCTCGGTTGACGTATTGCAGATAACAGTGAGGAAAAGCAATTACGAACGGGCAAAAATTAACCTCATTATGTTGAAATCAACACCTAAGATTAGCCAACGTTACTCAGTAAATGACAATAATTGGACAACTGAAAAAGTATTTTCTTTTCCCACAATATGCCTCACTGAGGCCTCATTCACAATTATCTGTGATATCACCTGGTATCAGTCATCATCAGGCTTGTACGATGATTTGAGACCTTTTTTCTTAAGTCCAAGTTTGAGTGATTTTACGATGGTGATAGGCAAAGAAGAACTGCCTGTGCACAAGCTCATTCTTGGTGCCCGAAGCCCTGTATTTCTTGCGATGTTTGAATCTGACATGAAAGAGTCGAGGGAAAATAAGGTTACTATTAAAGATATCAGGCTGGACGTGATGAAGAATGTACTGTCATTTTTATATACTGAATCTGAAGAAGCTTTAGATGATTGGCAAATGGCTTTGGACATGTGGATTGTTGCTGATAAGTACGATATTGAAAAATTGAAAAGTTTATGTGCAGCCAAATTAGTTTGGCTAATCACGGAATCAAATGTTTCGAAGATTTTTCAACATGCAGTAGATCATGGACTTGACAGATTGATGTGCGCTTGTCTGAAGTTCATCGAGGAAAACAAGAAGAAGATAGCTGATTTACCTCAATTCAAGACTTCAAATGTCGAGAAACCTCCACTTTTATATACCATATTTCATGATATGATACTGAAGAAAAAATAGAAGATTTTGAATTTGCATTATTCCTCATTTTCATCTTTTCGAATGACTAATATAAGGGAGAAAATAAACCATAAATGGAGAATTTCATTCAGTTATCTTCAATTTCAATTAATATAAATAAAATAAAGAATTATCTGTCAGAGATTTATGATTATTATTAATTTAATTAATTATAAGACGTTAAAATTCAACTCATTTTTCCAGTCTTTCAGGTGGACCTTAGCTATTTTGAAAATACTGAGTGCTGAAGGAGATTCTGGGACATTCTAAACATCTGCAGGTCTATTTTCTGCACTGAGGCAATACCACTACTGAAGAGATTGTGGACCAGCTCCAGGGGAGTCCTGAAGTCACTCTCGTCTGCTGCTTTCGTTGCTAATCTCACAATTTCCTCGATTTTTGATGTTCGTTCTTTTCTAATTCGCGTCATCGTTTTCATCCCCTCATTTCCTCATTGTTGCTCTGAGCTGACCTGAAATAATAATGAAATTTTCGAAATTTTGGTAGGAAAGTGGAATTGAGAGTGAAATCGGCAAGTAGATAAATGAATTCAATCAATCTATCCTGTTTGATCAATGGAGAGCAAATCAGTGTGAAAAATAAGTAAAAAAGTGGACTTCCCCTTCCTCTCAACATGACGTATGGAAGATGTAAACTGATCTCCAGCATCCATACTGCGAACACTTCAGATAAACACGCCGGTAAGAGTCTCTAAAGATTTTAGAATATAAGAATGAATTTTCCTCAAAATACATTTAATTTTTCACATTTTTCACAGGTCAAGTGGTGCCTCAAAAGTGGTGCATTAATTTGAACTACTTCTAAACTATGGAAACTCAGAGCAGCAGTGTGAAAGGATCCCTGCAATGGAAATTTTCAACACGTGAAATGAAAAAAAAAGGAAAACCGATTGAATCAGATGTTTTGTTGATCGAACAAATTCCCAATTGTAAGTTCCACATTTTGGCTGATTGCCGTCCAGCCTTGCCTAATAAATTGGCGATAATAGTGAGAAAAAGCTACTATGAACAGGCAGTGATTACCCTCATCATGGTGGATTCAAAACTTGGGCCTAACCAAAGTCATTCACCAGAAGCCAATCATTGGTACATTCCTAAGTCAACGCTTTTTCACAGTTACCTGTCATATTACCTGGTATCAGTCATCATTAGGCTTGTACAATGACGTGCAAGCCTTTTTATTGAATCCAAGTTTGAGTGATTTCACGATAGTGATAGACGAAGAGAAACTACCAGTGCACAAGTTCATTCTCGGTGCACAAAGCTCTGTATTTCTTGCAATGTTCGAATCTGACATGAAAGAGTCGAAGGAAAATAAAGTTACTATTGAAGATATCAGATTGGACGTGATGAAGAATGTCCTGTCATTTTTGTATACTGGATCTGAAGAAGCTTTAAATGATTCGCAAATGGCTCTGGACATGTGGACTGTTGCTGAAAAGTACAATATTGGAAAATTGAAAGATTTATGTGACGCCAAATTGTGTGGGCTCATCACAAAATCAAATGTTCTGGAGATTTTTGAACATGCAGTCGATCATGGGCTGGAAAAATTGCGGTGTTTCTGTTTGAAGTTTATCGAGGACAACAGAGAGGAGATGGCTGATGAGTCTCACTTCAAGACTTCATTCTTTGAGAAACCCAAACTCATGTATACCCTCTTTCATGATCGATTAATGAGTAAAAAAAAAGTAATGTATCCTTAATTTTCATTATTCTTCAATTTCAATTAATTGAAAAAAAATAAATGAAATTATGAACAATCTGCCAGTGATTTATGATAATTAACAATTTCATCAATTATCATTTTCTTCAAGTTTCTTCAAGTGTATCTCAGCTATTTTCCAAAATATTGGACGCTGGAGGAGATTGTAGGACTTTTCGAGCATCTACAGTGCTATTTTCTACACTGGAGTAGAATCACTGCTGAAGAGACTGTGGACCAATTCCAAGGAAGTCCCGGAATCACTCTAGTCTGGTAATTTTCTTGCTAACTTCACAATTTCCTCGATATTTGATATTCATTCTTGTTTTCACATCCTCGTTCTCGTTCCCATCCCCTAATTCTTTTAACAGTGCTTCAAGTCGACCTGAAAAGATGATGAAATTGTTCAATTTTTGATAGGAAAGATGGATTAGAAGTGAAATAGCAAGAGGAGATGAATAAATCCAGTTGTAAAGCGGATAAATGAGAGAAGCCTTTCATGTATCATTCTTCTCTGCAGAATATCTTGATCCCGAATTCCTAGAGACCTGTTTTGTAGCCCTTGAAATTCTCTAAAAAAACAGATGCAAACAGAATCACGTTATTTCGCTCAGTTTTCGAGATATTCAGGATTTTCAATTATCAATTAAACTTGAAGAGTTCAAACGAGAATTTGATCAATTTTGTCATTAGTTTTTTGAAAATTTCTCGAAAACTAAACGAGATGGAGCGGTTTTGCCCTAGTCTTTGTTTTTAGTTCTCGATATTTGATACCACAAAAGGATTAGAGCGATCTCATCAAATTCTCGAGATGTTTTCAGAAAATAATTGAAGGAAAAAATCGATCTATCCTGCTTTACTGAAGAAGAGTCAATCAGTGTGAGAAAAAAAGTGGACTTCCCTTTCTTTTCAACCACGTACGAAAGTGCTTTATAAAGAATATTTTTTTATAAACAACTGAAACTTTGTTTTATAAAGAATTGGAACTTTTTTATAAAGCCTTTATGAAGATGTTATAAAGTCTTTATAAAGCATTTTCATATGTAACATTACGTATGGAAAAGGTATTATCTTACTAGCGAAAGAATCGACATCGGCTCTGTTCGGCTTCATGCCCCATTTCGTAAATTTCAGATGTGGCATAGCTTCGAATGTCGAATCTTTCGCTAGTACAACAATAAACAAATCCTCAATGCCTTTCGTACTACAAATACTGCGGATAAACACGCGGGTAAGAGTTTCAGAAAATTTTATAATATAAGAATGAATTTTCCTCAAAATACATTGAATTTTTTGAAATTTTCCACAGGTCGAATGGGATGCTTAAGAGTTAATTTTAGATAATTCTGAACCATGGAAACTCAGATGAGCAGTGTGAAAGGATCCTTGGAATGGACGTTTTCAGCACGGGACGTGAAACACAATGGAAAACCAATTGAATCAGACATTTTGTCGATTCACCGAATTCCTAATTGTAAGTTCTTTATTTTGGCCGAGCACCTTCCATTCTCGTCGGATACACTGGTGATAACAGTGAGGAAGAGCAATCATGAAAGGGCAGAGATTAACCTTATTGTGGTAGAACCAGAACCCGGGTTAGAACTCTCCAGAGTTACCCACTAGACGATAATTGGACAACTGATCGAGTATTTTATTTTTCTTGCACATCCCTGAGAGAACCCTCATTCACAGTTATCTGTGACATCACCTACTACCAGACATCATCAGACTCCTGCAATTATGTGAAACGCTTCCTATTGAATCCAAGTTTCAGTGATTTTACGATAGTTATAGGCGAAGAGAGACTGCCAGTGCACAAGCTCATTCTTGGTGGCCAAAGCTCTGTATTTCTCGCTATGGTTGAATCTGACATGAAAGGCTCGAAGGAAAATGAAGTTACTATTGAAGATATCAGGTTGGACGTGATGAAGAATGTCCTGTCATTTTTATATACTGGATCTCAAGAAGCTTTGAATGATTCGCAAATGGCTCTGGACATGTGGATTGCTGCTGAAAAGTACAATATCAAAACATTGAAAGATTTATGTGAAGTCGAATTGTGTGGGCTAATCACAAAATCAAATATTTTTGAGATTTTTCAGCATGCAGTAGATCATGGACTTGAAAAATTGCGATGTGCATGTTTAAATTTTTTTGAAGACAACAAAAAGGAGATGGCTGATGAACCGCACTTCAAGACTTCATTCTTTGAGAAAACCCAACTTATGTATACACTCTTTTATGATCTATTGAAGTTCAAAAAAAAAAGGGATTCAGAATTTTCATTATTTTAGAGTTGAATTCTTTTGTTCGACTGATATAAGAGAAAAATAGTTCGGAAATGGACGTTTATTTTTTTACGTTTAATTTTAGATAATGTTAAAAAAATAAATGAAATAATGAATTATCTGCCAGCGATTTATGATTATGAATTGTTTGATTGATTATAAGATACTCAGATTCAACTCATTTTTCCGGTCGTTCAAGTGCACCTCAGCTATTTTTTGAAATACTGGGCGCTGAAGGAGATTGTAAGACATTTTGAACATCTGCAGTGTTATTTTCTGCACTGGAGCAGCATCACTGCTGAAGAGATTGCGGGATAATTCCAAGGGAGTTCTGAAATTACTTTTGTCTGCTGCTATCGTTGCTAATATCACGATTTCATCGATATTTGACATTTGTTCTTTTTTTCAATATCCTTGCACTCATTCTCATCCCCTAATTTTCTTAATATTGTTTTGACTCGATCTGAATTGACGAGGAAATTGGTCAACTCCTTGTAGGAAAATGGTATAAAAAGTGAAATAGCAGATGGAGATGAATAAATTCAGTCATGAAGAGGAAAAATAAAAAGAGTCTTTTTTTAAAATCATCCTTTCATGCAGAATGTCTTGGGATGGAAACTAAGCGTGATCGCAAAATTTTTGTCGAGACATTTTTTGTAGCTCTTTGAATTCTATACAAAAAAAGAGATTGAAGTAACATCATTCTATCTCAGTTTTTGAGATATTCTTCAAATAAATTTGTTCGAGGAAAAATTATGCAATCTTGCTTTACTTGTTGTACAGTTTTATTTTTCATTTTTGACAAATATCTCGAAAATTAAGCCAGATAAGGCGATTTTATGCCAATTTTTTTTTGCAGTTTTGTCCCAAGATTGTTTGCAGGATGGTTCCAGCAGAATTTATCTACAAAAAAGGATTTTGAAGCACTGTCTCGTTCAGTTCTCGGAAGGTTTTCAAGGAATAATGGATATCGGGTACCATCCGTCGATAAAACAGAATGAATCAGCTTAAGTTGATTCATTCTGTTTTATCGACGGATGGTAAACAGTCTGAAAAACCAAAACAAAGTGGACTTCCCCTTCTCTTTTACATTACGCATAGAAGAGATAAACAGATTATCAGCGACAGTACTGTGAGCACTTCGAATAAACACACCGGTAAGAGTTCAGAATATGAGAAAGAATTTTCCTCAAAAATACATTTACTTGTTGCACATATTTCCAAGTGCGAGCTTAATTAAAACAAGAAAAAAAAAACATATTCAGTTTTTTGCAATTTTTTAGAGGTCCAGAGGTTCGTCGAAACCAATTTGGAGTACTTTTAACGATGGCAGCTCAGATTAGCAGCTTGAAAACACTCTTGCATTGGTCATTTTTAACACAAGACGTAAAGCACAGAGGAACACCGCTTCAATCAGCTACTTTGTCGATCCGAGAAATTCCCAACTGTAATTTCCACATTTTGGCCGAACACTGCTCTGATAACTTGACGATAACAGTAAGAAAAAGTAATCATCAACAGGCCGAGATCAATGTTATTCTGATGGTGGACAAAGTAATACCTTACCAGAGTCACTCATCACGTGATACTAATTGGATAATTGAAGAACTGTTTTTATTTCCTAGTGAATGCCTAAATGGGACCGCATTCATGATTATCTGTGATATAACCTGGAACAAGCCATTATCAGGCTTGTACAATGACGTGAAATCCTTTTTATTGAATCGAAGCTGCAGTGATTTTACGATATTGATAGGCGAAGAGGAACTACCAGTTCATAAAATCATTCTTGGTGCACAAAGTTCTGTATTTCTCGCAATGTTTGAATCTGATATGAAAGAGTCAAAGGAAAATAAAGTTACTATTGAAGATGTAAGGCTGGATGTGATGAAGAATGTCCTGTCTTTTTTATATACTGGATCTCAAGAAGCTTTAAATGATTCGCAAATGGTTATAGACATTTGGATTGTTGCTGAAAAGTACGATATTGAAAAATTGAAAAATTTATGTGAGTCCAAACTGGGTCAATTAATCACGGAATCAAATGTTTTGGCGATTTTTCAACATGCTGTAGATCATGAACTCAAAAAAATGCGGTCTGCCTGCTTGAAATTCATCCAGGACAACAAGAAGAAGATGTCTGATGAACCTCACTTCAAGAATTCATTTTTCGAGAAACCTCAACTCATGTATACACTCATTTATGATTTATTGCGGAGTCAAAAGTAATGGAATTGAACTGAGAGAAAAAAAAATAGTGAAAAATGAAGAAATTGATTATTTTAATACTGAGGACTATTGAAACAATTAATTTCGTTTTTATTGTTATGAAATTTATCTAATTCACTATTTGTTTTATTAGTTCCAAACTAATTTTCATTTTCAAGAATCAAAAAAAATTGTTGATTCAAATCTGATAATTTTTTAATCACTTCTAAGAAAATATTTCTTGAGGACTATTGAAACAATTCATTTCGTCATAATTACTACTATTTTTTTCCTCAGTGCAGGATTTTCATTATTTTCAAGTTTCATCCTTTTGTTTGACAAATCTAATGCATAAGCCCTATCATAAAGTAATAAGGGGGGCAATTGAACATCATTCGACTATCTTTAATTTCAATTAATTTAAGAAAATTAACGAATAATTAGTGAATTATCTGCCAGTGATTTATGATAATTAATCATTTAATTAATCATAAGAGACTCAGATTCGACGCATTTTTCTGATACTTCAAGGGCACTCTGACTATTTTCGAAAATAATGTGCACTGGAGGAAATGGTAGGAGATTTTGAATAATTGTAGTAAGATGATCGCTGCTGATCCCACGATTTCCTCGATATTTGCCATTTTTTTTTTTTTTTGTTAACATTCTTACCCTCATTCTATAAAAGATATCCTATTTCTTTCAACATTGCTTTGAATTGACCTGAAATGATAATATAATTGTTAAACTTCTTGTAGGAAAGTGGTCTAAGAAGTGAAGTAGTAAAAAAAGATGAATAAATTCAGTTGTGAAGTGTAAAAACAGAGCGATTTTTTTAAATCATTTTTTTTCGTCAGAATATCTCGGAAACTAAGCGAGATTGCGAAATTTTTTTGGACTTTAATGAAGCTCTTGAAATTCTCCACAGAATGATGATGAAAATGCTCTATCTCGCTTAGTTTCCGAAATATGTATAATTCTCATAAACATTAATTTATTTTCATTTATTAATTGAAGAAAAAAAAAATTAAGTTCCAACAAGAATTTTAACCTTCTTGGCATTAGTTTTTTGGGAATATCTTGAAAACTAAGCGAGATAAAGTGATTCTGCGCTGATCTTTATTGATAGCTGTTGACATTCTTCTTAAAATCAAAGATCCGACAGAATCGTGCTATCTCGCTAAGTTTTCGAGATCATTTTGGGAAATAATCGATAAAAAACATCGACTTATCCTGTTTTACTGGAATACTAGCAATTGAATGCCCGCTTCGCGCGCCATCATAAACAGCGATTGCCGAAGTTTATTCTTCAATAATTAAATTTTCTATTAATTTGAGTGATTGGAAGGAATAAAATTACTGAAAATTAACTCTTCTCGATCAACATTTTCTGAAGACGATTCACTGTCAAGAATACCTTTTTTAAAACTCATTCATTACTGTAGGACCTCATTCCGTCAAATTTGGAGCATTCCCTCTCTCTGTTTTCGTCTTTTTCCTTTCAAATCACTCAATATGCCTTCCATAGAGTCCAAACTTGCATGCAGGAAGTGGAAATTATGATCGGGCTCGATTCTTCATGAAACTTTCAATGTGTAATAAGCATGGACCACTGTAGGAGTCTTTTTCCAGCTGTAGGACCTTATTTCATCAGATTTGGAGCGTTCCCTCTCTCTGTTTTCATCTTTCTCCTTTCAAATCACTCGATATGGCTTCGATAGAGTCCGAACTTGCATGCAGGGAGTGGAAATTATGATCGGGCTCGATTCTTCATGAAACTTTCAATGTGTATTAAGCACGGACCACTGTAGGTGTCTTTTTTCCAGCTGTAGGACCTCATTCCATCAGATTTGGAGCATTCCCTCTCTCTGTTTTCGTCTTTCTCCTTTCAAATCACTCGATATGCCTTCTATAGAGTCCGAACTTGCATGCAGGAAGTGGAAATTATGATCGGGCTCGATTCTTCATGAAACTTTCAATGTGTAATAAGCATGGACCACTGTAGGAGTCTTTTTCCAGCTGTAGGACCTTATTTCATCAGATTTGGAGCGTTCCCTCTCACTGTTTTCGTCTTTCTCCTTTCAAATCACTCGATATGCCTTCTATAGAGTCCGAACTTGCATGCAGGAAGTGGAAATTATGATCCGGATCGATTTCCCATAAAACTGTCAATGTGTAATGAGCATGGACCACTGTAGGTGTCTTTTGCCAGCTGTAGGACCTTATTCCATCAGATTTGGAGCATTCCCTCTCTCTGTTTCCGTCTTTCTCCTTTCAAATCACTCGATATGGCTTCTATAGAGTCCGAACTTGCATGCAGGAAGTGGAAATTATGATCCAGATCGATTTCCCATAAAACTGTCAATGTGTAATGAGCATGGACCACTGTAGGTGTCTTTTTTCCAGCTGTAGGACCTCATTCCATCAGATTTGAAGCATTCCCTCTCTCTGTTTTCGTCTTTCTCCTTTCAAATCACTCGATATGCCTTCTATAGAGTCCGAACTTGCATGCAGGAAGTGGAAATTATGATCCGGATCGATTTCCCATAAAACTGTCAATGTGTAATGAGCATGGACCACTGTAGGTGTCTTTTGCCAGCTGTAGGACCTTATTCCATCAGATTTGGAGCATTCCCTCTCTCTGTTTCCGTCTTTCTCCTTTCAAATCACTCGATATGCCTTCTATAGAGTCCGAACTTGCATGCAGGAAGTGGAAATTATGATCGGGCTCGATTCTTCATGAAACTTTCAATGTGTAATAAGCATGGACCACTGTAGGAGTCTTTTTCCAGCTGTAGGACCTTATTTCATCAGATTTGGAGCGTTCCCTCTCACTGTTTTCGTCTTTCTCCTTTCAAATCACTCGATATGCCTTCTATAGAGTCCGAACTTGCATGCAGGAAGTGGAAATTATGATCCGGATCGATTTCCCATAAAACTGTCAATGTGTAATGAGCATGGACCACTGTAGGTGTCTTTTTTCCAGCTGTAGGACCTCATTCCATCAGATTTGAAGCATTCCCTCTCTCTGTTTTCGTCTTTCTCCTTTCAAATCACTCGATATGCCTTCTATAGAGTCCGAACTTGCATGCAGGAAGTGGAAATTATGATCCGGATCGATTTCCCATAAAACTGTCAATGTGTCATGAGCATGGACCACTGTAGGTGTCTTTTGCCAGCTGTAGGACCTTATTCCATCAGATTTGGAGCATTCCCTCTCTCTGTTTTCGTCTTTCTCCTTTCAAATCACTCGATATGCCTTCTAAAGAGTCCGAACTTGCATGCAGGAAGTGGAAATTATGATCCGGATCGATTTCCCATAAAACCGTCAATGTGTAACGAGCATGGACCACTGTAGGTGTCTTTTACCAGCTGTAGGACCTCATTCCATCAGATTTGAAGCATTCCCTCTCTCTGTTTTCGTCTTTCTCCTTTCAAATCACTCGATATGCCTTCTATAGAGTCCGAACTTGCATGCAGGAAGTGGAAATTATGATCCGGATCGATTTCCCATAAAACTGTCAATGTGTCATGAGCATGGACCACTGTAGGTGTCTTTTGCCAGCTGTAGGACCTTATTCCATCAGATTTGGAGCATTCCCTCTCTCTGTTTTCGTCTTTCTCCTTTCAAATCACTCGATATGCCTTCTAAAGAGTCCGAACTTGCATGCAGGAAGTGGAAATTATGATCCGGATCGATTTCCCATAAAACTGTCAATGTGTAATGAGCATGGACCACTGTAGGTGTCTTTTTTCCAGCTGTAGGACCTCATTCCATCAGATTTGAAGCATTCCCTCTCTCTGTTTTGGTCTTTCTCCTTTCAAATCACTCGATATGCCTTCTATAGAGTCCGAACTTGCATGCAGCAAGTGGAAATTATGATCCGGATCGATTTCCCATAAAACTGTCAATGTGTAATGAGCATGGACCACTGTAGGTGTCTTTTGCCAGCTGTAGGACCTTATTCCATCAGATTTGGAGCATTCCCTCTCTCTGTTTTCGTCTTTCTCCTTTCAAATCACTCGATATGCCTTCTATAGAGTCCGAACTTGCATGCAGGAAGTGGAAATTATGATCCGGATCGATTTCCCATAAAACTTTCAATGTGTAGTAACTACGGACTACTGCAGGTGTCTTCCTCCAGCTGTAGGACCGTGGATATATTTAAGAACATTCCAACGATAAAACCGTTACTAATGAGTAATGACGTATGAAAATCTAAATTGATTTTTTTTTTACGATTTCTTTGTTCCAATTTTGGAAAATTAGAATAAAGATACCGATGGTAATATTTGCAAATTAACCCTCGGAGTACACTGTGGGTTATTTTGACTCCAAAAAAATTTTTGCCCTAAAATGTGATGAAATGGATGAAAATATCTGAAATAGTCGACTCCGACGCTTAGAAGCTTTTTCATTCAAATTGGCCGACTCTAGAAAAGAGGTCCAATTTCGACTAATTTTTTTACCATCAAAAAATAGTTGAATCAAACCAATGATGATTGTATTCAAAAGTGCATTGTTTTATCTACAAAAAACCTCACAACATAGATTCTGAGAAAATGTATATTTTTGGTACTTGCCCCTCTCATAGGGGATATAACCATAAGGAATAGAAAATGTATATTTTTCGAGATATAGCACTCAGAAAATCGAGTGGGGTCAATTTGACCCCGTGTGTGCTCTGAAGTTCTGTTCAGAGATGTGTACTCCGAGGGTTAACAAGATGATGACTATGATCATTCAAATTTAGTTGATTATCTGGATTCTCATTAACTCATTCAATTGATAATCAAAAATATTCAAAAAGAGAATTTCGAAATTTTTCATCTCAAATTATTTTGATTGTGCATATTTTGATCCACATTATTGTATTTCCACATTGACAACATATTATACATTGAAGAGGTATTATATTAGCGAAATAATTGCTATCGGCTCTATTCGGGTCCCATGCCCCCCCCCCCCCTCCTACGTAAATTTCAGCGTTGGCATGGCTTCCCATGTCGAATCTTTTTTTAGTACAACAATCCCTGGAAATGAAAAATTAGTTGAAAATTGAAAATTTTCATTATTTTTTACATTTTTTCAAATTTTTCGAGATTTAAAAAAATGCCAAAAATGATGAAATTTTTCAAATTTTCGGTTAATTTTTTATTTCTAGGGCTCATTTTATTCCTCATTACCTTCTTTACAGATTCACTAAATCTTTTTCAAGAATTTCATCTTATATAAATTGTTTTTTTTTTCCGATTTTACCTCCCAATCATTTTTAAGCAATAAAAAAAATCCAGAAATGGACGATTGTTATTTGTCATAAAAATTCTGAGTAAAAAGTAACGAATCCAGCATTTTCATTATTTTCCAGTTTTATTATCTTGTTTGTTCAATAAGGGAAAAAATAATCCACAAATGGACGATTGTTCTGTTATCTTTAATTTCAATTAATGTAAAAAAATAAATAAAATAATGAATTATCTGCCAGCAATTTATGATTACTAATAATTTAATTAATTATAAGACACTCAGATTCAGCTCATTTTTCCGGTCATTCAAGTGCACCTCAGCTATTTTCGAAAATACTGGTCGCTGAAGGAGATTGTAGGACATTTTGAACATCTGCAGTGCTATTTCCTGCACCGGTGCAGCACCACTGCTGAAGAGATTGTGGGCCAATTCCAAGGGAGTCCCAAAATCACTCTCGTCTGCTGCTATCGTTGCTAATCTCACGATTTCCTCGATATTTGACATTTGTTCTTTCTTAACATTGGCGTCCTCATTCTCATCTCCCAATTTTTTCAACATTAATTTGAGCTGACCTGAGAAATGGAGATGAAATTGTTTAACAACAAAAAAAAATGAATAAATTCAGTTGTAAAGAGGGAAAAAAGCCAACCTTTTTTTTCAAATCATCATTATCATTATTTTTTGCAGAATATCTCGGAAACTAAACGAGATACCGAAATTTTTGAAGATACCTTCTTTGTAGCTCTTGAAATTCTCTACAAAATTCTCTTCAAGCAAAATTGCGCTATCGCGCGTAGTTTCCAAGATATTCATAATTTTCAGTTATTTAATAATTTCGAAGAGTTCAAAAAAGAATTTCATCATTTTTCTCATTAGTTTTTTGGGAATATCTTGGAAACTAAACGAGATAGAGCGAATTTACCTCAATCTTATTTCATAGCTCTTGAAATTTTCTACAAAAGTGGATTAAATCGCAAAAGCGCGCTATCTCGCTTAGTTTCCGAGAGATTCCTTAAAAAATGTTCACAAAAAAAAATCGAATTTTTCATTTATTTTTTCTTAAAAATGAAAAATATTTGATTTTTCAACTAAAATCGCTTACTATCAGTTGCTGCGAGGGTTCTGTACCCCACTTGTGTTCCTTTATCATAAGGCACAACAATTCCAGCTAAATGAAACGTTTTCGTAACAGTTTTTCTGTTCCTAGAACGCATATTAAGCGTTTCCTGCTCCAAATTAATATTCAAATTTTTAGCAAAAGATTTGATCTTCTGGATGAAACGAGAGACACTGGCTTTCTCAAAAGGAGAGGCAACTTTCAGACGTTCCTCTGCGTGAGCACTGAAATGAAAAGATATCAAAGAGACTTTTGAATAAATCCATTGCGCATAAAATAATAATATAGGGGAAGGTGGGGCAATACGGGCATAAGCGATAAATCGGACACATTTGAGTTTTTATGCATATATTATGAAAAAATCATGAAATTAATGGAAATATTAGAGATAGATTTTTTCTGATGATTTCATTGCAATGCTGAGGAAATTTTAGACGAAAAGCAAGTGCCAGAATTTTTTTTTTTTTTAATTTTTTGAAAATTTGATTGTTTTTTTGTATTTTTTGTGAGATAAAAGCTTTTAGATTTGTGAGAAAATTCAGTTTTTTAAAAATATTTCTGGTTCAGCTGGTCTTAGCGACCTGGGACCGATTTTAAATGAAAGCTGAGATTATTTCCCATCGATTTATGGGGTTTTGAATCCCAAAATATCGATTTTTCAGATAATTATGGGAACTTTCGTGAAAAATTAACTTCATCAGGTTTTGTTTTTTAATCATGTGAAAAATCGATATTTTTGGGTTCAAAACCCCATAAATCGATGGGAAATGATCTCACCTTTCATTTTAAATCAGTCTCAGGTCGCTGCGACCAACAGAACTGGAGATATTTCCTGAAAACTGAATTTTTTCACAAATCAAGACTTTTTACCCCTCAAAAATGCAAAAAAAATCGAATTCTCAAAAAAAAAAAAGAAAAAAATTAATTCTGACACTTGTTTCTCGCCTAAAATTTCCTCAGCTTTTCGATAGAATCGTCAAAAAAAATGTTTCTCCCTTTATTTCATTACAATGTCCATTTTGCCCCACTTTCCCCTAATAATTATCATTATTTGAAGACTTACAATACTGCAGCAAATAAATTTTCACCAACTGGTAAAATTTTGCAGTCTTTTTTTGGGACATTTTTAGCAACAAATACTGGTAATTTATCATCTTCATCTCTCCAATAACCAAAGTGCAAGCCATCTTTGGTATTACTCTTCAATATTGTCTGAAAGAAAAATAAAAAACGTCAAATAATTTTTTACTCAATTTTTTTGATATTTGTTTCTAAAGAATATCTCGGAAATAAATGGAAATATACCCTGATATGCTTTTGTAGAGAATTTCATGAGCTACAAAAAAGGATTGAGGCAGAATTGCCTTATCTCGCTTAGTTTCCGAGATATCTCCAAAAAACCAACGATAATTAAAAAATAAAATCAAAAAAATTAAATTTTTATTTCTTTTTAAAATTCAATTAATCATCGAAAAACCTAAATATCTCGGAAACTAAGCGAGATAGAGCGATTTCACCAGAATCCTTTTTTTTGTACAAAATTAAGTGCTACAAAAAAGGATTCAAGCAAAATCGCTCTATCTCGCTTAATTTCCAAGATATTCATAAAAAATGATTAACAAAATTTTTTTTCAATGATTCACCTGAAATTCTGGTGGATCGTAAAAAAATCTCCAGTGTTTAATGAATTTCTCTTCATCCCCCGAAGCAATTCCTTTAATTTTACCATATAATACTTCGAAAGGACCAACAATCTCCAGTCCCACTGTTTTCATCGCCAATTCAGGGGCTTTCGGAGATAACGAGCAACAGAATTCATAAAATTGATAAAAGTCCACTGGCATTTCAAAAAAGAAAACTTTTTTGATTAATTCCTTTTTTTCATCCGGTATAGAATCTTTATATTTTGGAGTTCCCTTTGATTCTACAGGCTTTGCTTCATTTTTACGAGGAGATTCCTTTTTTGAGGATTCTTTTGATCCTTTCGCCTCTTCAGGACTCATCGAAGACTCGGAATTCGTTTTGTCAGGGGAGTCGAAAGGATTTTTTGAAGAATTCTCTTCGTCCTCTGACAATTCCTCCTTCTCCGATTCATCTTCATCTTCATCTTCACTTGAATTCTTCTCAATCTCTTCTTCGTCTTCGGAAGAGAGGGATGGAGTCGGTGATATTCTCTCTTTTTCTGAAAATTTTGATGTTTCATCCTTTCGCTTTTTATGCGTTTGAACTGATTGAGGTTTTTTCGAGTTTATCTTACGTTTTTTTCCTTTGGGTGTCTTCTCATTTGTTGGCTTCTGGAATCAAAAAATAATTTTATTATTATATGAATTAATTTCTAATTAATAAAAAAAAAAAAAAGTAAAATCGACGAATTTTTGTGATTATTTTTAATAGAATCTCGCAGAAAATAATGGAAATACGCCCTTTTTTCACTGAAATCTCTTTTTCGCTTAGTTATTTAAAAAATAAAAAATATACATATGTAAAAAATTTAAAAAACTGTAAGTGCGAATTTTTTGAATATTATTTTTTAAACAATTTTTTAATTTAAAAAAAAATTAAAAAAAATTGTCGAATGTATACTAATTTCATTTATTAATTTTCTTCTTTTTTTTCTTTAAAAAAAACAAGAGAAAACCTTTAATTCTTCTATAAAATTGTTGGTAGATGTTTATACTTTTGATTTATTTCTCTTAACAAATAAATTATTTTTGAAAAAATGAAAAATATGCACTTGTACAAAATCCAGAAAACTAAAAGTATGAAATTTTTTAATATTTTTTAAAAAGCATTTCTGCATTCAAAAAAAAATTCAAGAAATTTTCAAATATATGCTAATTTCATAACAATTTTATTTATTACCGCTTATTAAAAAAAAAAAACAACAAGAAAAAATTGAATTGATTTTTACACTTTTTATTTGTTTTTCTCCCAACAAATTATTGAAAAAAAAAGAAAAAAATATGCACATGTAGAGAATTCAAAAAACTATAAGTGCAGAAATTTTTAAATTTTTTTTAAAAATAATTTCTGCATTGAAATTTAGAAAATTGTCAAAAATATGCTAATTTTATTATTATTTCATTTAAAACCCCTTTTTTTCAAAAAAAAAAAACAAAAGAAAAATTCCAATTTATCTGTACAGTTACTTATGGATTTTTACCCTTTTTTATTTATTTTCCTCTTGAAATAAATAAATTATTTTGAAAAAAATCAAAAATATGCACATGTACAAAATCCAGAAACCTGAAAGTAATAAATTTTTAAATATTAAAAAAAAAATCATTTCTTTATTTAAAAAAAAATTCAAAAAATTGTCAGATTTATGCTAAATTCATTATAATTTTATTTATTATCCCTTCTTCTTTTTTTTTTCAAAAAAAAAACAAAATAGAAACAATTTTAATTCACCTGTACAGTTACTGGTGGATGTTTATACTTTTGATGATGCATTGGATTTTTTTGATAACACTTGGCACCGTATTGACAGGCAATTCTCGAGTCTTTCTGAAAGGCCTCCATCGTATCCAATTTAACATCTCCCATTTTTATTAATTAAAGAAACTCTTAATATTATTAAATATTTAAATATTTAAATATATTTTACTGAAATTTATTCTTTTGCCAAAAGCTTAAAAAAAAACGTTCACCTCGAGGTTATGTTTAAAATCACCGCCTGCGAGTAACCAGAGACAAAAATTCGCCATTCCCCAGTGTCGACCAATCAAATCGCTGGATTCGAGGGAACGCGGGAATTTGAAATTCTTTTCCGTTGGAGAGAATTCGTTTTTCTGTTGGTATTGGAACAAAAGAGGCAGTTCGAATTTTACCACGACGCAGTAAACATTCTTTTAATTCGAAAATAAACTTCGATTGTTTAAAATCATAAGAAATGTTTATCAACAAGGTAATGATGTTTACAAGTGTTTAGATGTAATTATTGAAGATAAAAATGAGATTATTGAGGAATGACACTAATTGAGAATTGTTTTTTTTTAGGTTATTAGTCACACGTGCAATCAAGTGAGCCGGGTATCGGCTAGATTTATGTCCGGTGCTGTACCTGAAACAACGAGACTCGAAAAAAGTAAGATAGTAAGGAAAAAATCGATTTTTTTTTCTTGCTTTAAAAATTACTTTGGGCCTTCCAGAATACGGGCAAGGAAAGTTATCACCTGAAACCCATTATTTCACATGAAATTTTGAATTTTTCCCGAGGCATTTCTTCATATTCATAGGCCAAGTCAAAATTTCAATCGTGTTTTTCTCGAAACATGATTTTTCAAATTGGCACGCAGCATAACTCCAATAATTTTCATTATTTTCATTTGAATTTCCCACAGCATCTTGAAAATAATATTTCGAACAGTAATACGTAGGGGATTTTCAAAAAATTGATTTGCACATTTTTTATTGATTAAAAATTGCCGGTTTTTTGGTCGAAATTTGAATTTTTTCATTCAAATGGTCACCAATCACACGAAAAACAATATTTTTGAAATCCCCTACGTATTTCTGTAGCTATGTGTATCTAGACTGAGCCAATTTTTTTTTTTTTCAATTGAAATTTGCTCCAGTTATACTGCGTGCCTCAGAGTGTCTTAAATTCGAGGAGCCTCGCAAGAATGGCTCTTGTGTCGTCATTTTTTGATATTTTTTGGTGATTTTTTTTCTGAAAACTCAAATATATGCTCAATCACTCCATCAAATATCATTATTTTATTGCCACTTTCTCTATAGAAAAAAAAATATGCAAGAAAGGCTTTTTTTAAGGGGTTTGCAGTGGTGTTACCCCTTAAAGTATTAAAATAATAAAAAATTTTAGTCAAGTAAATCAAAGAATTAAGTTGATTTTTATTTTGACATTGTGCAAATATTGAAAAATCTGGTCTTCTCACTTAAATATTAATTATTAGTATATCTTGCTGCTATGGGGTAAAATGGACACTGGTTGATTTTGGTATTTTATACTATGAAAATTAGTTGAAATGAATGGGAATATTGAAGATATGTTTTTTCTGATGATTTCATTGCAAAAATGAAGAAATTTCCCATAAAAATCATATGTCAAAAGTTATTTTTTGGAATTTTTCAAAAATTTATTTTTTTGCGCACGATTTGAAGGTGAAAATTCTTCTGTTTTTGAAAAATTTCAGGTTTTTGAGGATATCTCTGGTTCTATCAATCGTAGTGACTTAGAGTTGATTTTAAATGAAAGGTGAGCTCATTTTCCATCGATTTATAGGGTTTAAGAGGGAAAATATCAATTTTTTCAAGTAATTATAGGGCAAAAACTGATTTTTAGAAAATGATGTGAATATTTGAAAAATTGATTTTAACAGAATTTGAAACACATGAATCAATGAGAAATGAGCTCATCTTTCATTTGAGATCAACCTCAAGCCGCTACGACCAAAAAAACCGGAGATATCGCTGAAAAAATGAATTTTTTTTCTTTCCAAAAGGGAAATACCTTTAAAACTTGTTTTAGTCAAAAAAGTAAATTTTTGTAAAAGTTGAAAAAAAAAAAATTCGACACATGGTTTCCCCCTAAAATTTCCTCAGCTTTTCAATGAAATCATTGGAAAATTCCTATCTCGAATTGTTCAATTGGAGTGTCCATTTTACCCCAGCTTCCCCTACTCGAAATTTTAACATTTGGTATTTAATTGATTTTTGAAAAAAAAGAGTTGAATTTTTTTGTCATTTGTTTTTTTAGAATATCTTGGAAATTAATGGAGATACTTCCTTTTTGCCTCGAAGCGGTTTTGTAGAGAATGTCAAGAGCTACTAAAACGGATTCTTGTGAAATTGCTCTATCTCGCTTAATTTCCGAGATATTTATGTTTTTGGATAATTAATGGAGTTCAAAAAGTTTTCAATTAAAATGAAAAGAAAGAATTTTATTCTTCTTGTCATTGGGTTTTTGAAGATATTCCGGAAACTAAGCGATAGAGAGATTTTACTGGAAACTTTCTTCGTAGCTCTTGAAATTCTCTACAAAAAAGTATTCGAGCAAAATCACGCTATCTCGTTTAGTTTCTGAGATATTAACTGAAAATGAATTGCAAAAACTCCAAAATTCAGTTTTATCTCTTTAATACGAAAACTTCCATAAAAAGAACTTTGTTACAATATATTAATTTATTATTGGATTCATTTCCATTTGTTTTTTGATCCAATGCATTAATTGTTCATAGAAATATTGGATAAAATAATTCACAACATCAAATTATTGTCAATTTGTTACAATATGTTTTTCTTCTGTGTCATCATTTTTATTTATTCTCTATTTTAGCATTGAATCAAGTCTGCCTTCTTGGCAGAGTTGGTGCTGATCCACAAAAAAGAGGATCTGAGGAACATCCGGTGGTCGTTTTCTCATTGGCTACACACACTAATTACAAGTATGATGGAGGTATGTCATTAAAGTGAAGGAAATTCATTTTTTTTAATAGCAAAAAGATAAAACGAGTCAAAATTTTTTTTTTTTGTTAATAATTTTCAAAAAATATCTCAGAAAATAATGAAGATACGCCCTTTTTCTTCCCCGTTCCTGTTTTGTAGAAAATTGCGAGAGCTATAAAAAAAAGATTGAAGCAAAAAGGGCGTAACTCCTTTAGTTTTTGAAATATTTTCAGAAAAAATTCTTGTTTTCCCTTTTTACTCTCAAATTCACTATTAATTAATTTACAGGCGATTATGTTCAGAGAACAGATTGGCACAGAGTTTGTGTATTCAAACCAAATCTACGCGAAACAGTCTACGAACACTTGAAAAAGGGCCAAAGAATAATGGTTAACGGACGATTGAGTTATGGAGAAATCAAGGATGAATCCGGTAATCCAAGGCCCACAACTGCAATTATTGCTGATGACGTCATATTTTTCCAGAGTAATCAGAGAGAATAATTGCAAAGTTTATGCAATAATTCTTATAATATTGAGCCATTTGACTAAATTCATTAATAATCATGATTGTAACTATTGTACAAAAATAGTGATAATTAAATAAGTTTTTTTTTTTACAGAAATATTGTTTTTGATTATTTTACGAGTGGAATGTCGAGAAAAAAAGTGAAGAAATAACGAATCGAATCGATAAAGGACATATGGAGAGGGTGGGGTGAAGGGATTATAATTAACAAAATTTCGTATTTTTGATTATTTTTGTATTTGAAAGCCGAGAAAAACCATAAGATCTATGAGAATTTGTGGGACCTTGAACGTAGCTGACTTTCCGGTGTACACGGATGTTGGCGTCTTGATCGTCTGAAGCTGCGATCTAATTGGGCAGCTTGTAAGCCTTATAACTCGGCCAATTTTGGTCGTACAACATTCGTCCCTGGACCATTTCTGCTCGTCTCGTCACCCCTTACAAGGCTATATAGGTTTGAAGGTACAGTTGCAATACACCCTGTAAGGAGCAAAACGGAGACATTTTAGTTTTGATGTTTTCTGTTATGAAAATCACTCAAAATGAATGAAAATATTAGAGATATGGTTTTCCTAATGATTTAATTGAGAAGCTGAGGAAATTTCCGTTAGAAGACATTTCAAAATTTATTTTCAATCATTTTTTGAACATTCGGCATTTTCGGGATAAAGTGAAATTATGAACATATTTTTGCAAAAAGGTCAGAACAGGCAAAATGATAGAATCCGAACTCGAGGGCATTAGAAAAAAATCAGAAAACATTTCCACGTGGATCACGAGTAAGAAACTATTTATTACCTTTTCAGGCACATCTATTGAGTTTATTTCAATCATAAAACCGCTAACAGTACAGGACAAAGCATTTGAAATTGAATGCTTTCAAAAATAACATTAATTTGTTTTTTGAAAATTATACTCTTTCAAACTTTTAAGATTCGATTTTTCGATCATTTCATGACTGAAAAAGCAAAATATCAATGGATTCTGGCCATGGGAATGTTCACGACTTCTTTCCCACGTGATTTCTTTTGAGATATTCAGTGAAAGACAGAAATACAATTCATAATCGAATCTTCTTCCGCATTTTGTAGCTCATTTTTTCTCCTCATAACTCCATCGAATATTGATATCCTCGGAATGCCACGTTTTCATTACCCACAATAGAAAAGAAGTACATAATAAAAATGCACATAATAATAGTGCAGTAACAATCGACTTTTGAAGTATTCAGTAACTCGAAATCAATTCCTTAGCAAAAGTTGCATTAAATGGGCTACAGTGCGCCCTCCAACGTTCATCATTAAAGTGATTCTGCAGAAAAGACTATATTCTTCCATTCGTCCACCAAAATCAAGTGCATAAATCGCCACAATCTCGATTTTTTCACACCATATGGAATCTTGAATTCACGATAGACACGTCATCACAATCAAAGCTATCCAATTAACTAGTTCATAAAGACTCTAGATTAGCTTGAAGATTGTACTTGAAAAAATTATGACTCTCAAAATTGTATATTCATGGATTTTCTCCATGATCATATTCAATCATGGAATTATCACAGTCAGTTCAATTCCACTCAGCATCGATGAGTTATTCGGACTTGGATTAGATTTATTAATGGATCATTTCTTCTATAATAATAATGACGAAGGAGGCGAAGAGGTTACAATGACAGATATTGTCACTAAAATTGATGACATTGAAAAAACTATCAAAAGTTCTGAAAAGAGAATAATCAACGAAATTCGTTATATTGTTAAATACGAAAAAGCAATTCAGGATTTTACTACAGACGTTTCGTATATAATAGAAATGTACGACTTATTCAAAGAATATTCAAGGGGTCATTATGAAAATAGAACTCTCAAAAAGTTTGCTGAGGACTGTATCGCTACAGACAATACTGGATTAACCTACAAATTGAATAATCTTATGGATTTAATTTCGCCAAAGGTGGAATATGTAACTCCTCTCTTTCATTTAGTGGTTGAACCTTACTCAAAACCAGTAAGTCATTATTAAAGGGGGGGGGGGTAGGGGTTTGGCGGTCGAGAAAAAAGCATATGTTCAAGACTTTTTTTCCCATTGTGGTATCAGAATCAAAATCAGCTCATTTTGGACGAAAAAATGTTTACTTCCAAATGATAGAATAAAGAATAGTAGTGTTCCTAGGGAAAAAGGGGGAAAAATGAGAATTTCTGAATAAACTCATTGTTCAAAGCTTCCATTCGGAAGCGAGAAGCAGTCGTTTTGATTCTTTAGATTAATTACTCACCAGGAAACTTTTCCCGGTCATCTCTCTCTGATTTTGATGGGGTATACTATTTTTTTGTTCGAATTTAAATGCCACGTTTTTTTTATTAATAGAAAACCATTACTAGGGGGTGAACTTGCCCCTTGAAGCTTAAGTTCCGAAGGGGTGCTTTTTCCATATTTGCAGTTTAAATAATTGAATGGGATCAACTAAATCTTTCATTATTTTTCACCCTAAAAATAATGCTGTTGGTCCCATTCAATTATTTAATCTTCAAGCACATGGAACTTCAAAAGCAGACCTTTACAGGCTTGAACATTGACGAGTTGTTTCACCCTCTACAAGTTTTTTTCTGCTCATAAAAGAATACGTGTCCTTTTGGTTTTCAGTGAAGAATAATATTTTCCAATTTCATCGGAAGCAGAGAAGGATACAAAAAAATTGTTTAATCTTACAGGAAGGTGCAGCACAGCGATGTAATAAGCCACAATCTGCACAACAAGAAGTTTATAAAATGTATGAAGAAATTGTAATTTTTTTAATTAAAGGATATATTATAAAATTCAATGCATACAATACATTGAAAAAATTAGACAATGTAAAATATAGAGACGAAAAAAAATTGACGAGGAAGCATTTTAAGCTGGCAATGCATAGGCTTGTGAAAGCGGCTGTGGCAGCTATGCGTGTTGCTCCCAGAGATATTCGTTCTTGTGATTCAGAAAATCATCAAGAAGGTGAGTTCCAATTAGTATCAACGACAATTAGAGGTAACCCTAGACTGTTCTTTTCGTACCACAATGGTGCCGCGTCAAAGCCTACTGCACTCGTATCTCATCCAATTTAGCACATTTTCATTCCATTGATTTGCCATAATGTATGATAAGTATATTAAATCGCATCTATTTTTCTTCGAGAAAAACAAGTCCATACTTTCCCAAAATTTTCGAGCAGTCACTACTTTTTTGATTATATGATATCGAATGATTCCTCACCTTATAACGATTGATGCCATAAGATCCAATGCATTTGGAGAGGATTTTTGCGACTTTCTATCTTGGATACTAAGAGATCAATTTTGTTTAAATCATTTTCACTATTTTGAAGATCGAGCAGAATTTTTTTATTTTCATTTTAAAATAGCATAGATTGTTGAACACTTCAAGGAATAAAGTCAATTTTTTTTTCCAAATTTTATGCTCAACCTATTGTTCATAGAGAAATAAAAACGGCAGAAGACGGAAAATTCCTCATAGGTTAACCAGTCTCGGTTTAATATGAAACTTCTTTTTTGCAGGTGAAACTCATATAGAACTGAAATGGTTATTCAATGGCGTTCTAATCTTCGAGAGAGCTTTGAGTTATCAACGTACGTGTTCCTATACATGTGAAGATTATCGTCACTCAACGCTTTCTAACGTGAAGTGGATGTGCAATGGCGAGCTCTTTGATTGCACTTATTCATATGCGACTTATGTCTGTCCAGGTGTAAGTTTCACTCTACCAAAAGACTGATAAATAGCCATCAGTGACTAGAGATTAGTGAAAAAACTGTTCGAATTAATTACTTGGTAAAATCTGTAAAGATTCTTAATAATTATTCATGAATAGGAAAGTCTGGACTCTATGCTTAAGAGTATCGCGTCATTTATGATAGTTTTGAAATGCGATTTCACAAATATCGAAAATGTTACAGACGAAAAGAGGAAGACGCTATGATGCAGCTGGTTCTTGGGATGTGGCTAAAGCACAATGTGTTTCTCCACTAGAGGCTTACTACCAAAGTTTCATGGCCACGGACGATTCCGATTCGGAGCTTGGGATAGGCTGGGAGGAGATATTTTACAGATGTGATACGTGTTTATGTGCCTGCGATGATCCATTGCATGAACACACCATACGAGATTTCAGTTTGACGGCAGCAGAATCGAGGACCTCAGAAAATAAGTAAGTGTAATTGAATAGAGAAATTCAATTCAAGTAATTTTATCCTAATGATAACAAATTTAATCGTTTGATGTTACTTAACACATCATTTTCGCATATGCTAGTCTTACTATAATTCCCTTGTAATTTTCAAGCCCTTCTCGAGAATTCACATGTACAGAAGGTCATACGGAAAAATTTGAAAATAATTGTGGAGATGCTTGAGCGTGTCTGCATTTTAGGTTAATTTTTTCAAATTTCTCCGCAAGATCCTTCACTCCAGAAGGAAAAACTAGCTCCTTTTGCCTTCGTAATTAGTTTTCTCCCAGTTACGTCTACATCCACAACGAAATTTGTTCAAATTGTTCAGTTTTTTTCATTACATTCAGGGTCATAACAGGACTTCGATTCGTTAGACAAGGCAACTCTCCTATTTCTATCCAAATTCAGGAGGGAAAATTAGGGCCAAATGGTCATATAAGAGAATCAACCGTCAAATGGCAGCCTATTTATATCAAAGATCCATGGAATAAGTGGGTGGTAAAATATGAAAGAAAAACAATAGATTTGGACACAATAGCCTTTCCAACTGGTCATGTGATGACAGGAATTAAATTTTATGTCCAGAATGAGCATTTGAAGTTGAGCGTTAGGGCGCATCAATTCAATTATTCATCGGGTGTTTTAGATGATAGGCATGGTCATTGGGAATACAACAATATAACTGAAAGGAAAGTTACTGAATAATAGAATTTGTTTTTATCGACCGTTCAATATTAAGATTTTTGAATTAAGTGGCTTTGCGGTCATCGAGAGGGCGCGTTTGTTTACGAAGATGATTTTCGTAAACAAACGCGCCCTCTCTATGACTGCAAAGCCACTTAATTCAAAAATGTTAATGAATAATTGTTCATCTCATATGTGCATGATAGTGAGAGCTAAATTTTCATTTCAATGTTCTTGCATCTTTACAGAGAGCAGATAAAAATCGAAGCACCAGACATTCCTACTGAAGCGAATTCTGAAAATATTGTAGTTTCAGGGGACTATCAATCTATCGATTTTCGTATGACTGATTGGGATAAGGATCTTGCACAAACAGCTGTTCCATTTCTCGATGCACAACCGGTAGTTTCTGATCCACCACGACCACTTTCTGGCGCTGGATTATATTATAGAGGACAAACTGGATATGGTGGATTCATAGCACTGAAATTAGAAGCATATGATTATGCGAAAGTGTTAGCTCGAACAAATCTTGAAGAAGATTGAGAAACATATTATGAAAGTCATGAGAAATCAATGAAAATATTTGTAAAAATAAATCTACATGATTAACAAATTTTCAATTTGTCAACTTCCATTATTTTTTATTATTATTTCTTTGAAATTAGTTACGGACTGTTTTTTATCGAACACATTTCTAGAATTTTTCCATCACTGCATTTTTCACTAGTCATAAAACATGTGTGGAAAATAAAAAGACAATTTTTTAAATATTGATATTAACAGCTCAAATTTTAACAGAACTTCTTTCTCGTCATCTACCACCATATTTTTATAGTAACTTCCGAAAAAAATAGTCGTTTTATTCGGCCCACTCTAATATGCATAAATCCGCGTACAGGATTACGGCAGATGAGCCATAAAAGGTTTCAGTGCCTTAAATAATCATTTTGAAAAAAAGCTTCTTTTCGAGGCATATTTATTAATTGAGAAAAAGTTATAATTTTTAAAAAGAATTTAATCCTTAAAAACGTAGAATTTTCATACTTTGTTCCGTATTGGTATCTTTTTGATGACTCACACGACTTCGAATATCTCCTCATATTGCGCAGTTGGAATAGTTTTTTTTATCCAAAAATAATGAAATATTATGAGAATATTTCTCGTATGGTATCGCAATTTTATATCTGCGTTGGGAGGTGAGAATTTGTTTGTTATTCGTGAGGCACGTGGAGCGAATCCTTGAGTTTCTTTTATGATTATTTTTATATTTCTTCGAGTGTGGATTTCAGCAATTTTCCTGCATAAATTTCTTTCTCCTTAACCTGTGAATTTATACAATGAACTGTAGATCGAAACTGCTCAATTCAACATTCAAACTCCATGATAAAAAAATAAATCAGTAAATCCAAAAATATCTATGATTTTGTCTCAAAATTCTCGTTATACTTCAGGACCTAGTCGGCATATATATTCCATCACATAAATTGATCGATTAGTGGCAAACAAATGTATGAGTTAGAATTAAATTCATAACCAAGGGTATTAAAACATGATTAGAAAAAGAAATGAGGAATCTTTTCTACGTGGGTCACGAGTTAGAAATAAATTCCCACCTTCCGACGTGGAAATAATATTATGATGTCATATGAGAAATATTCTCATGATTCTTTAATTATTTTCAGATGATATCCCGGGAAAAAATCAGCGTGCATGATCATGCATGGTCAGCCATTGATCTCATGTATGGATATTGGCCAGTAATGAGCATCCATGATCATACATGGGCAAGCATAATCATGTCTGGCTGGCCAAGAAAAATAATCATCCATGAATATATATAAAAAAATTGATTAAAATAAGGAAGCATTTTTGAATCATCAGTAATTTATCTTTAAAGGTTTTCAACTGACCATTTCTCGCGATAAGGAATTTTTTTGATGAATTAGAATCTGACTTCACTGGGGCTTGAACCCGGGTTCTCTGCATATCAGGTGCGACTTGTTCCACTCTGCTAAGCGATATACTGACTATCTAGCATGAATTGAAAGGGTAATTAGGAATCGATCCTTTTTTTGAGAATCGGTCATCACTACTCCTATCGTTCGGCTTCCGAAAAACTATCAATTAAATATATGTCTTCCCCGGAAAGCATTGTTATTCTATGCAATAATTTTTTTTTCTAGGTACTGTCTGAAAAATTGAAAAATTGATTATCTGTAAATTGTCAAACAAAAAACAAAGAATTAAGAGCTATAACACGGAATTGAAGAGCGAGATGGCGAGTTAGCGTCGTTTCATATGTGGTCTCCGGCGAATTTCATCAAAATTATGTCTTATGCGAAATGGACACCGGGAGAAAAAAATTAACTCATTAACATATTAAAAATTAACACTATAAAGAAAAAAATTTGTTTTCAATAAGAAAAAAAGATTTAGATAACCACTCTCTGAATCTTTTGATCCATTAACATTGTTTTTCATTATAGCGTTCTTATTATTCAGTTCTAAGATTCAGAAAAACTCTGCATAATTATTCTTCAGAGAATAAAATAATCTCTGAAAATGGAGAAAATAACTCTGAAAAACGTGGAAAAACTCTCATTTTCCATTCTCTCAATTGACTGGAAAATTTTTTTTTAAATGCTTAGAAACTATTCTGGAAGAGTCTCAATTTACGGTCTTGATTACTCTTTAAAAGAATTACTAAATATTTTTCAGCCTTCTCAAGACTTTTTCAGACTTTTTCAGAGATTTTCAGAGAAAATAAGACTTTCAGAACTCTTCTTCTGTCTTCTAAGAGAACTATTCCGACTTTTTGAAGAAAAAAATTTCCAGCAGGACTATGCAGAAAAAAAATATCGATTTTTGAGGTACTTATAGGCTATTGTGTCAAAATCAGTTTCTGGCCTATGAGTACCTCGGAAATCAATCATTTTTTTAACCACATAAATTGATGGCAATGATCTCATCTTCAATTTGCGACAAAATCGCTTCATCTCTTTTAGTTTCTGCGATATTTGCAACAAAAAAAAACAAGAATGGAATTCAGTAGTGACGTGGTAAACAAGGTCAAGTATGTATGGTAATTCTATATGACTTAACCTTGTTTACCACTTCACTACTGAATTTGGAATCAATTATTTAAAAAAAATAGACAATTATGAATAATTTTTGTGGTATTCCATATGGATTTAATTGTTCGAATAACCTCGGATGTTTTTCTATATTGCGTAGTTGAAACAATTTTTTATGTTTGAAGATAATGATAAATTTTGAGAATATTTGTCATGAGACAATAAAAAAAAAAATTTGTCATGAGCCATCACAATTTTATTTCTGCATCAGAAGGCGAAAATTCATTTTAAAGTCGTGAGACACGTGGAAGGTATTCTTGATATCTTTGTATGTTTTCTTTTCCTATCATTTATTGGTTGTCGCCAAAAGGAAATATGGAGAAATCATGCCCCCACCATTTTGTGCCCAGCTAGCTGCTGTATTCCCAGAAATGTATATACTGGTTTTGAAATTATTAGCGAGTCTCCAATGGACGTTGTCGATTTTTATTCTCATTTTCCATTGGTTACATCCCTCAAACGTTGACCTATCACAAAAGGACATGTCTTCAGTTTTTCAGCTTGTCTGCTTTTTTATGGCTAAAAAACTCACAAAAGAGCTTCTTGGATATAATTAAGTCTGAACTATATTTAAAATTACAAGGCTCATAAATGAGACGAAGGAATGTACGGACGGAGAATACGATTGCAGATCAAAAAAGTTCTATAAATCTAGAATGTAAGGAATTTTTTCGAATTCATTATAAATATCTGTTGCAGTATGCATTGCAGCAATGTGATTGCATTAATGACTTTTTAGCAATACACTGATTCATGTAGCAAATGTGTACCAATATCTGAGAAGAAAGATAAAGTCTTATTAAAATCAAACAAAATCGTATAGAAATGATTTTACTTGATTCGAGTCAGCAAACTCGAATTGGAGCTTTTCCCTCTTTCTTTGCCCAGGTTTAGTGATAAATCAATTGGAGTTTTCTCTGAAAATCTTAGACTCTCACGGAGATGATGGAATTATTGCGATTTTTTTTATATTCATGCTTATTTTTCAGCATAACGAGATACTGCTGTTTTTTCCGAGTGTTTTGAAGCTCTCGAAATCCTTATCAAAATTTTTTGGGGGGGAATTGGCACTTTTTTACACAGTTCCTAAGATATTTCACTCTGACGAAGCTAGTCAGCTATTATCAAATGTGTCACTTCAATAGCCCAGAACCGTCCGGAGCATTCTAGAACATTTACGAACATTACGAAACTGGAAGTCCCCTCAAAGGTCCAGAACCTTTTGAGATATTCTTGAACATTCTCACATATGCTGAAACATTCTAGTTTGGACTCAGTTTTATTGACTTCAAAAGTGATTATTGATTCTGAAACAATATGATTGAAGAAAAAAACTTAATCAAATTTTTTTAATGATAGAATTTTGAATATTTGGATCTGTATTGGTACCGGTTTTAACATCTAACCCTCTGAAGCCGATTTTGGCTGCCCCACTTCACAACCAGCCGTTCATGGCATGGAGTGGGGCGCGTGTAAGTTCATAGCGTGCTGTCTGCTCATTGGTTAGCCCAGCGGCTAAAATCACCAAAAATAATAAAATATTATGAGAATATGTCTCATATGATATCACAATTTTATTTCTGCGTTGGACGGTAAATAATATATTTGTAATTCGTGAGACACGTGGAAGGAATTCTTGAGTTTCTTTTATGATGATTATTGTACTTCCTCGAGCGTCGAAATAATCATAAAAAAAAGATAGTATTTGGAAATAAGATGTCGCCCTCCAGCGCAGAAATATCTGAGACCATTTGGATCCTGAAACCGTTAAAAATACAGAACAAAGTATTTGAAATTTTATGCTTTTGAAAATTAAATTCAATAATTTTTCTAAGAATTATTATTTTTCAAAATCAATAAACATTTTAGAGCTGAATGAACTCGAAAGCAAAAAGTTAACTGTCTCAATTACTTCCGAGGTTTGATTTTTCGATGATATCATCACCAAAAATGCAAATTATCAATGGATTCTGGCCATGGTGAAGCCTTTTTTTCCACGTGTTCTCTTTTAATATATCCTGTTCAATTGAATTGGCGAAATATTAAATATCACACAAGGTGTGGAATTTTTGATGACGCACAAAGAGTGGGGCTCCTGCTTGTTCTTGCTCATACTTTATCGAATATTGATATACTCATGACACCACGTTTTCACTCCCCACAATAGAAAAGAAGTATAAATATGACAGGTCCCACATAATAATAGTACAGTATAAATCAAGCTTCAAAGTATTCAATAACTAAAAATTAGTCCAGCCTGGGAAAAGTTTCATTAAATCATCTATTGAGGTGATTTTGAGGAAGATACTATCTTCCTCTTCCAGCCGTCCACAAAAACTAAGCGCATAAATTGTTGCAATTGGAATTTTTTCATACCATACGGAAGCTCGAATTCACGATAGACACGTCATCACAATCAAGCTACACAAATAACTAGTTTATTAAGACTTTAGAAGAAATTTGATTAATGTCCATCCTGGTATCAGCTTGAAGAGCAAAATTATGAAAATTATGGCTCTTATAACCGCATATCCATGGATTTTTTCGATTATCCTACTGAATCATGGAATCATTACAGTCAGCTCATTTCCTATTAGTCTCGATGGATTGATAGACTTTGGATTGAACTTACTAATAGACAGTATTTTCAATCCAGACACTGGAGAAGACGAAGGAGGGATGACAATGGAGGACCTTGCTTTAAAAATTGATAATCTGGAAGAAACTATTGTAAGCTCTGAAAGGACAATAATCAATGAACTTAGTCACCTTATTAAGACTAATTCAGCACTGCGTGATTATTCTAAAGCCATCACGTATATAGATGAAATATATGAATTGTTCCACAACTATTCGGTTGGTTTTGAAAAACGGACTCTCAAGGATTTCGCAGATCTTACTCTCACTATCGGAGATAATGGTTTAACATACAAATTGCATGATCTTGTGGAAACAGTTTCGCCAAGTTTGAAATACACCACTCCTCTTCTAAAATTAGTAGTTGAACCTTACGAAAAGACAGTGAGTTAACACCTAAAAATATAATAATTCAAA